>JAIPRL010004200.1:0-40275 GCA_025469235.1 Pemphigus obesinymphae
ACGCTGGCCTTACGTAAATCATATGTTAGATTATAGATTAACTTCGTTGGTCACATTATGACTGATGGTTGGGCAACCATATTATCTTAAATCGTGGTAGGTACTAACAATAGGCGTGTTTTCGCGATTAACCAGGTTATATTATTTTGTCTTATCTATAACCAAACACAATAACCACTACATTTGATCGGTTATAAATATTATTATGACCAAAACTGATTGTTTATAAGATTCAGTAACCAAAATACATTTGGTTAATCGCGAAAACACGCCTAATGTTCATTTGAAAGAGTGTCGGGGGGCCCGCTTGGACCGTGTTATCCGATAAAATATTACACCGGCGACACGGTTGACGGGGTGGGGCACTATGCAGACGGCAGCGGAATCGCGATATCGGACATTGAATTATTTATCAGCGATCTATACATATATATATATATAAATACATGTGTATATATATCATGTTGAGCGCCACGCGAGGCAATAATTGGCGGCCGCGGCATATATACTTACGTGCATTATATATATACATGTATATGTATGTGCGGGGCAGGACGGGCGTGTAGGACGACGGGCTGGTGGGCGGCGGCGGAGGGTTAGAGCCGATGGAGGGTCGTCGCAGGCACACGGGCGGTCGCGGGCTCGTGGTTATATCGCCGTGCCCGCAAACGATGCGAATGCCGCGCAGTGACTGCCGTCCGTTGTCCGCGACCGCATTGTACGTTTCCGTGGCCGGTAGCGGCCGCACGCCGTCAGCCCCCGACTGCAGCGACCCGACAGACGGCCATGTCGCGAAATTCACCGCCGGCCGACCGTTTCGCCGAGCTGGACAGCACCGCCGCCGGCAGCCACGACTCGAAACATTTTTCTCCGCGGCCTCCTCTTACACCTCCGCGGGCTCCCCTCACTACACCACCGCCTCCGCTCACACCGCCGCGGCCGCCTCCGCCGCGGACCGGACATCCGCACGACGACAACCGGTCCCCGTCGTTGGCCCGGCAACTGTTGAGGCGAGCCGCGTACAAACTGGGCGCGTACGTCACCACTGCCGGCTCGGCCGGGGACACGCCGCCGCCGTCGCGCGGACGTCACGAGGTAAATTTTACTGCACCTCCCACCCTGCCACGTCGTACGTTTTTTTTTTTTTTTTTTTTCTTATCGTATATAGTCGATTTTTGTTTTTTTTTTCTGAAATTTTAGGAGAAAAGAAAATTTACGGTCAAAAAAAATATGTACAAACACGTCACAAAAGTACTAATCTACCAATAATAATTCTAGTTATACTATAGTAGGTCCGTGTCAATTTTTATCGTTGCGTAATCGCGATGTAGGTAAATACCGACGATCAGGATAAGATTGTGGAACTTTGGAAAGTAGGATTAAAAAACTGAAAATGGATATCGATCTTTCCTTAGAAGATAAAATTACAAATTCAATACAGTTTTTAGAATTCACACCCGACTATTCCCACTATTAAGTCCCACAGTTTTATCCCGCTTTTACGTCAACTTCACGTTGGTGTTGTGGTTCCTTAAGAGAACGCCACACCCTCCATTTTTGTGGGGTTCTGTATATAGGCACTTTTAAGAAAAAAGAAAATTGAATGATTGAAAATTTTCAAATACATTTTAAAAGTATTCTATTACCTAATAGTCACGTAACCGTATAGCTTTTTATTATTGTGTATATAATCACGAAATTTGTTGAAAAACATGTGTGCTAATATAAAAAACAGACAAAAATTATTTTAAAATAGTTTTATAGGTAAAACGGCTATTATAAAGTATACAGTATTTATGAGACGATATCATCAGTATTACACTATTAGAATTATATTTTTCAATACTGTGTAAACAAAAAACTTCATTTTTATTTTTTTAAATGACATTAATTTTTTTAGTAATTTATATTTTAATTAATACTGACGAGATCGTTTCCAAAATATTGTTCTTTAAATATTTTATAACAGTTGATTTAACTCTAAAAGAAAGCGTAGTCAATAATTTCCAATAGTAAAATATGTTCATGGAAAACAAACGAATAGGCATTGCAAAATTATTTTAGTGTTAAATATCATAAAAATGTATAAAGGACAACATATATTTATGAGATAATCCTATCCAGTGACAGCTGATCACAATCCCCTCCCCTTTACACTCGCACACAGATCTAATATTATCATTATCTAGTATAATATTATCACATTTTTTATTTTTCAATAGTCATGGTCCTCTCTCTATCAGCAAATCTCTGGAGCCACCACAAAGTTAGTGATGAAATTAATTAGCAAAAAAATTAAAAAATTTAACTTTAATAAAGAACTGGATATTTCAAAAATTTTAGAACCTCAATGTAGTTACCTCAAAAATATTGTCATTCACAAACTTTCTAATAGGTATTATAACTAAAACCACTCTAAAATGACTTTTTGTTTTTTTTTTTTTGTGTAAACATGTTGTTATTACACAATAATGAAAAGTGATTTTGACACGAGACTATTAATAAATTATTTTAAAAATATATTTAAACATTTTATAATTGTTAGAATTGAATTTTTACTAACATTTTCTTAAAACATCCTATATAGGAGTTTAATACCTTTTAAAAATCGAAGGTGTGAAGAACGCCACGCCTACATTAATTGCTATCTCCATCTATCCAACTGACAATATATTATTTAATTTACGTTCTGCATTACGATTACAATCTTATAATTTCTAATATTAGAGTAAATTAATTTATTATAAAATTTAAAGAAAATTTAAATTTTGAAAAAAATCTACAGTCAGGTTGCACATAATATTCTCGTATTTAAATTTGATAATGAGTAAATTTATTCTAGTATGGAGTGATTTTTTTAAAAGGCTATTTTTAGATTTTTTTGACTTTAAGATAAACGCGCAACAAAATATTACCGAAAAGTTATGAAAAAAATGCTATTGCAATTCGAAATTTCGAAAATAATGATTCTAAAATGTCGACTTTTTCACAGGGTATGTATTTTTCTGTTATATTTGATTGGATAGTTACAGATTTTGAAACTTTTTCGCAACATTGATCATTTCATATTAAAATCAAAGACATATTCAGAGAATTGTGTGTCATTTTGCAACTATGCGAATTGATCTTAGCCCAGTCATATTTTGTTAAAAAAAAAAAATGACAGGAACATAATATACTGTAGAGCATTTATAACCGTATTAATCTCATATTCTGAAAGTCATGAATTAATTGTTGAATTGTGTAATTTTATTATATTGTATTGTATAAATTGTATTATTGATATGTGTACAAAAAACACATAAAGCATGCAGAATTTAACATTATTAGATTCACGTAAAATTATTTTAAAAGTAAGTATTAGTTTAATTGTTTGACTGGTGTACTGTATTAATTTCCAATATACAATTTCCTAAGCTGAACTTCTTCTTCTAAGCTAAACACTCGATAAAATATACTGAATGTATAATTAACAGATTCGGGTAAAATAATTTTTAAAAGTATTTCGAATACCTACAAATTCCGAATACTTCCAAAAAAAATTATTCGGAAAATGTATTTGAATACTTTACGATAATAGTATTCATAAAACATTTAAAATACATACTTTACAATAAGTGTGTGTATAATGTATGTAAATATATGAACTAGATTTCAATAAATTATTATTTAATTTTTTTTTTTTTAGGTAGATATATTAGTATTATTAGTATAAGTATTATTACATTGTTAAGTAGGTACTAGGTATAACAAAACAACATAATATTATACTCATAAAACTACAAAACTTTTTTTTAGATACTTAATTTGTTTACTGCCTACCTATGATTAATAATTTAAGGAAAACAGAATAAACTTTTCTGGCATCGATCCATTTAGGTGGAATAATGCGTTTAACATTGCATAAAATTATTTTCATTTATTTATTTATTTTTTATACCAATGTCTTCTTTTTCCTCAATTTAAAGGCAGACATGCAAATCATTTGAACTTGAAATTTTATTTAATTATTTCATCATTACATGATAATATTTTATCTTTTAAAATATATCTGATTACCTACACGTTTTGTTATGCTGTTAAAAACCCATCATTTGTAATTCTAGGTGATACATTACATTTGAATTAATCGCTAGAAATTGTGGAAACATCTGATATGCTCAATAATCTATTTTGAATGCATTTTATCATAATCAACTGAATTTTCATCAAAAGGATAATAGTTTTTGATTTAGCCGGTTTGTATTATTTATGGACAACTTCTTTTCTAGTGGGATTTTAAGTGTTTAAACATAGAGAAATCGCATGATGATTATAATATAATATGTGTAACGTTTAGAGGCTTATTTATAAATAGGTGCCTAATTAATGGCTTAAAGCATACTTTTAGATCGATAATTTTGATTTACTAGGATTTACATGGAAACGCCAGTAAATTAACAAACGAAAAACTCCTGTTCATTTACTAATACAACTCATTTAATACACAATTGTTATAAATTAATTTTTTTTGTAAAAACATTTATAATTAATTCTGGTTTTTTTTTTTTTACTTTTTCAGTGAACACTCTGTTAATTTAATAGAGTTTCATTATATTTCCCATCCGGTAAATGAACACCAATATTTGACAGTTAAATAATTATTTTAGATGACTAAAAATGACAAATTCATATTCTTCGACATTTATATATTACTAATATCGTATATTTATCTTTCAAATTCAACTAACAAAACCTTATTTTCGACAGCTGAAATTATTCAAAAACTAAACTTCCTTCATCATTTTTGCCTATATTACAACACATATCTGATAAACAACATAACTGTCAACATATTAAAATCTCATTAAATATATATATATGTATTAACAGTGTTATCAAAATCATTATTTCTATTTTTTAAATAACATTTGTATGAAGATCGGGGCAATTTTCCAGTTCTTATAACATTGTTAAAAACGTAAAATTTGTTTATTCACTGATGTCGTCACCCTACACCCATATATCTAATCTATTCAAACAATCGTACATTATAATATGCAACGGAAGCAACCGTATATTGACCGTATTTAAACTTACAATATTATACTCGTATTTTAATTGTTTTTCAATTATTAACAAGTTTTTTCAGTTTTTATTTTTATCCGATTAAAATAATTTATTCACATCATTATATTCGACGTTAAGACCGATAAAATCGGATTTTCTCCGAAAAATATAAAATCATAAATATTAAATAACATTTATATTTATGCAGTCATGCAAATACCTACTATATACCTGCCTAATATTGTACCTATTATATTTGACAATAAAACGTTTTCTGTTTGAATAACACGATATTTTGTTTTTTTTTTCAAGTTTAATTACCCATATACATGTTTTGTAATATTGTTTAAATTGTTTTTGGTTGAAACTCAAAAGAACCTTCAAGCTAAAACCATAATTCGTTTGAATAAAATACATCGATCGAAATATTGACCCTCGCGGCCTCACTTGCTTTATAAACACAAGAACATCAAAATAAACACATAATGTACATATATATGCTATATTATCAGCGTCGGATATAATTTTATATAGGTTACCACGTACAAATATAATATTATATATATATATATAATATTTATATAGCTATTTCGTGCCCAAATACGGAAATCGTATAATTATATAGAATCCGTCCGGAAAAGCCAATATTTATCGTATACTTATATGAGTGTTTTTTGGGAATTCGATTTCACTAAACAAATTTGTTGAAACTATATTGTATTTTTAATTCTAACGTTACCTATATTCGTACGATAAATATTGCTTTCCTATTTACTTGTTGCTCGAACAATACGAGCCCATGGCATGTATTTATGTATTCTGTAGAATATCGTTACAGACTGTAACTCGACTGTGATTGAGTGGTCGAAACGCGTATTTTGGCGCACGAGGTCCCCGGTTCAACTCCCAAGTAGTAAATTTGGTAGCCAATACGATTTTTCTCGCTGCTGGCATCTGGTCTCTGGCGCAAGCCAATTATAATCACCAAACCCGTCCAATAATTTGCCACTTAGTAGCTATACTTGTCGTAGCTCTCAAGAACCATCTTCGACTCCCCAAAATATGTGAAGTTGCAAACTTGAGCATGTTAGAGTTTGGGAAATAAGAGTATGTAAAACTGTGAATTCATCGTTACAAAAATAATCATTCGAACAAACTAAATGCTGTGTTTCTCTAATTCTATAGTCTAAGCGTGTCGCTTGTGCACGAGAAAACACTAGCTAATCATGATAAATTGTAAACAAATTATACAGCTCACTAAAAATATAAAATAACATCAAAATGTTACCATCGAACGATTTGCAATTTTATACACTTATAATACATTTTAACTTAAAGTGTAATTTAATCTACTTTCCAGTAAATAGTGTTCGACTTGTGTCTTCTATTATGTAGGTAAAAAAATGTAGGTACGATATACCTACCTAATTTTATTTAAAATAATATAGGTAATATAAACGTGTGCCTTGTAGCCTAACCTAACCTATAAATACCTTTATGCAACAAAAAACATATACGTTTCTATGCTAGAATCGAAGTGAAGTACAAATACGATACGATATAATACCTATATATTATACCTACAAAAACAAAAACATAACAATAATCCAACGATGCTCAAGATTTGCAGTTGGAATATGAGAGGTCTGAATAGACAAGGGAAATTAGCGATAGTAGAGAATAATGTCAACGACATTGCAATTACAGGACTATCAGAGACACACTGGAAAGAAGTAGGTCATTTTACAACATCAAATGGTAATCTAGTAATATGGTCAGGTAATGAAGAAAAATCTATTAATGGTGTGACACTAATCGTAAACAAACACATAAAGAATACAGTGATAGGATACAATACATATAATAACCGAATAATTTCAGTAAAACTGCAAGCAACTCCAGTAAATATAAATGTAATTCAAGTATATGCCCCTACGTCATCATCAACTGGAGAAGAAATTGAGGAATTCTATCAACAGCTAACCGAAGTGGTAAGAACGATTCCAAATAGAGAGCTACTTCTAATAATTGGCGACTTCAACGCAAAAATGAGCAACACCAATACTGATGAACATTTGAGGAGCATAGTAAGAAAGTATAGGTTAGGAATGAGAAACGAACGAGGAGAATTACTTCTGGACTTCTGTGCAGAGGACGATTTATTTATAACAAACAGTAACTTCAAACATCATATTCGTCGATTATATACATGGCAGTCACCATGTGGACAGTATAGAAATCAGATCGACTACATCCTAGTGAGGAACAGGTGGAAATCATCAATAAGGGATGTCAAAACATATCCGGGTATGGATTGTGGAAGCGATCATAATGCCCTTGTTGCAGAAATATGCCTCAAACTACAAAAAAAACCAAAATCAAAACAAAAACCTTTTAGATGGGACTCAGAATCAACTGATCATTACTCAAGAGAGGTAACTAAGCCTCTTGAAAATATGACAATTCAATGTAATGAAGCAGACAGTGCAGAACAATTATGGCAACAATTCAAAGAAGCAATGATGCGACACGATGCGAATACGAAAAAGTTAAAAATTCAACAAATTCGGGCCGATGGACCAAAATGTTAACGGCAAACGTTGTGGACTGTATATAGGAATTGTGTTTTGTAATAATCAACAGTTTTGTTTTTAGTGAAATGCATAAATATATTTTAAATTATTTTAATCGCACGTGGCGGCACAGTGTAAACTTTTCGAAGTTTTATACGCGACTGACAATGAAAGCACTATCGCACAACACCCCGATATATACGGTATACAGGTGTCCAAATTATGAAATATATAAAGATAAAAACCATTGATAATATAATATAAACATTAACAGTATTTATTGATCTAGAGAAGACTTATGATAGAGTTTTTAGGGAGATCTTAAAGTGGGCATTAATGAAGAAAGGATTACCAAAGGTGTATGTGAACATAATTGAAGATATGTATGAAGGGGCGAGTACAAGAGTGAGAAGTGTGTGTGGAGAAACTGAGGATTTTAGGGTCAGAGTGGGGGTACATCAGGGTTCAGCTTTGAGTCTTTACTTATTTTCCCTGGTAATGGATGAGATAACAAAGGATATACAGGTGGAGATACCATGGTGCATGTTGTTTGCAGATGATATAGTACTGATAGGAGAAAATTCTGAGGAAGTAAATGGTAAACTTGAAGAGTGGAGGGAATCTCTGGAAAGTAAAGAACTAAGGGTTAGTAGGAGTAAAATAGAATATATAGAGTATGATTTTGGTAAAAGGGAACACAGAGGGAATAGGAAAAGGCTAGAAATAAAGTTAAGTGGGGATGTGGTGGGAGAAGTGGAGATGTTCAAGTATTTAAGGTTCGTTGTACAGAAAGATGTTGGTTTCGAAGAGGATACGAAACACAGGTTTAAGTGTGGATGGACGAAGTGGAGATAAACGTCGGGTATTCTGTGTGATAAAAGAATCCCTATTAGGTTAAAAGGTAAATTTTATACGGCAGTGGTGAGACCTGTAATGATGTATGGCACAGAATGTTGGGCAGTAGATAGAAAGATAGAACAGAGAATGAGTGTCGCTGAGATGAGAATGTTAAGGTGGATGAGTGGAGTTACTAGAGAGGATAAAATAAGGAATGAGTATATCAGAGTTAGTATAGGGGTAGCTTCGATAGTAGACAAAATGAGAGAGAATAGATTAAGATGGCTCGTGCATGTATTAAGGAGGGAAGAGACTAAGGCAGTAAGATTAGTAAGGGAAATGCATGTTGTCGGTAAGAGAGGGAGAGGAAGACCGAAAAAGAGATGGAGGGGGATGTTATGGAGAGTGATATGAGGAAGGTAGGAGTAAGTGAAGAAGGTGTGGGAGATAGAGTTAAGTGGAAGTGTAGGACCAGGGTGGCCGACCCCAAATAGTTGGGAGAGAAGGTGAAGGAGAAGAAGAAGAAGAAGTATAGAGGTCACACTAAATAAAATTTTTTTCTACGATTACTCTTTTGATATGATGTTAAACATACGGAATGCTTTCAGAATATTATTAAAAGTAAACAACTAGATATGGAAGGAAATGTAGATAAAACATGGGAACATGTTAAAGAAAGTATAAGTGAAGCAGCAACGAAGGTGTTAAGAAAAAAAGTATCAAAGCCAAAACCGTGGTTCAATAGGATATGTGAAGAAGCAGTGCAAAGAAGAAAACTACCAAGACAAGAATGGTTAATTGATACTAGCGACGAAGTAACGTTGAGAAGATTTAGAACTCGTCAAAAGGAAGCCAGCAAGATACTGCGATGTGAAAAGAGAAAATACGATCAAAATATATTATAAACGGCAGAATTTGACTATAAACTACCCAGAACTAAGGATATGTGTAAGCGAGTGAATGACCTCAGAGGTGAATACAAAAAGAAAGAAAGATTTCTAAGGGATGATGATGGTTCCCTGACAACTAAAACTGAAGAGCTGACAAAGAAATGGGGTGATTACTTTGAAAAGCTGTTGAACTGTGAAGAACCGAATGAAATCTTCTATTTTAATCAGGAAATCCGAGAAAAACAGGGTTGTGAAGAATCGACCCCGGAGGAAATAAAGTCGCAAATAAATATATTAAAAAATAATAAATCTCCCGGGGAAGAAGACATTAAGTCAGAGCTTCTAAAGAAAGGGGGAGAAGAAATGGTATTGTAATTATAGAAGGTAATTCATGAGGTTTGGACAACAGAAAAAATGCCCGAAGAATGGAAGAGAGCGGTGATTTGTCCAATACATAAAAAAGTAAGTAAACAAGACTGCAACAACTATCGTGTGATAGCCCTCTTAAATGTTCCTTATAAAATGTTTTCCAATTGAATATTATCAAGAATAAAAGAAAAATCGGAACAAGTTATTGGAAATTACCAATGTGGTTTCAGGCCAGGAAGGTCGACCACAGACCAGATGTTTATTTTAAGACAAATATATCAAAAAACCTGGGAGTTCGATAGAGAAATACATGTTCTTTTCATAGATTTTAAGAAGGCATATGATAGGATACACAGAGAAAGCCTAATCAATATCTTGAGGGAATTCCATTTTCAGGACAAGCTTATAAAACTGGCTGAGATAAGCATTTTGGAAACATTTTTCAAAGTTAAGGTTGGAAATATAAGTACGGACCCAATACTAGTTAAATCAGGTTTAAGACAGGGGGCGCTATGTCACCAATCTTATTTAATATAGTGGTAGAGAAAGTAATAAGGGAGATGAATATTACACCGCAAGAGGGAGTTAAATTTCAGAAATCGTCCATAGGACTGCTGGCTCATGCAGATGATCTGGTGATTATGGAGGAATCACAAGATGGACTAAAATCTTTATTAAATCGGCTGGAGAAATCAGCACTAAAAGTTGGACTTCAAATTAATGAGAACAAAATGGAATGTATAGTTGTAGAAAGACGAGACACCATAAGACTATATCCAACGTTTAACATTAACAACTGAAATTTTAAAAGAACAAAACAACTCAATTACCTAAGATCAGTGGTTGAATTAGAAAAAAAAATAAGGACGGACTCTGAGCTTAGTTAAAAAATCTGCGTTCCGAGACATATCGTTAAAGAAAAAGCAATCCGTGGGGGACTTCGTCCCCCACACCCCCTATGCAAAGTTTCTTAACCAGAGGACATTTTGAAAAACATTTTACATTATTATATAACATGGATAGAATAGAAAAAATGTTTTTATGTCATTGTCGGGGGGTTACATATTTTCAAGATAGCATAGTTTTAGCATTCCTCTTTTAAAATGGTTTAACACTTTTGCTTTTAAATGAATAATCGAGGAAGTTGTAAAAGATGTACACCGAAATGAAGTTTATCGGTGTCGCATCGATTTCGCCATCTCTTTAGGCTTTAGCCATTCACGGATAATGAAGATTATTCATTACCTATACATATGATACGCCAATATGATTTAATAAGATCAACTATTCAACATTTTATATCATGTTTTTTTATCTAAAACTTATTATGCGATAAAGACAAGAAACATTTATTTTCGAATTTCACGATTTTTCCAAAAAAAAAAAAATTATAATTTTTAAAAATGTTAAAGAAAAATTAAAACAAACACTGCGTCCCTTGCGTTTCCTGAGAAATAAATTAAGGGATGCGCTGTTAAACGTGAAAAAAATGAAGAGTAGCTCCGTCCCCCTGCGTCCCTCCCCAAATCCACCACTGCCTAAGATCTATACTTTCAGAGAGAAATGAAATCGAAATAGAAATAGGGGCGAGAATTCAGCCAGGAAATAAATACCTCTATGGTGTTGCGAAATTACTGGGATGAAGATCACTTTCAAAGGATTTAAAAATACAATTATACATCACATTAATACGACCTGTAATTACTTATGAAGCTGAGACATGGCCACTAAGGAAAAGTGATGAATGAAAACTCCTAGTTCTGGAAAGAAAAATACTACGAAAGATTTTTGGACTAGTAAAGGACATGATAAGTGGTGAGTGGAGAATAAGCAAAAACGATGAATGAGAAATGCTCTTCCATAAACCCAGTATACTCGAAACAATAAAGAACAAAAGATTGCTATGGGCTGGGCATGCTTGGCGTAGCCAAAACCACTCATACGCATAGTATTAGAAGAAAACCCTACTGGGAGAAGACCGCTGGGAAGATCACGTCTGTAATGAGAGGACGTAGTAAGGAGTGATGTGAAAGTGTTAGGAGGAGGAGTAGACTGGAGGATACAGGCATCGGATAGAGAAAATTGGAGGCAAGGATGTATGTCGGGATGGTCCTAGCGGCCGAGTTTTACCGAAGAAGAAGAAGAAATAAGTACCTAGTAGAAAAATTTATTGTTGAATAATTTAAAAAAAAAGTCTTGAGATTTGAGTTCTAAATGTTAAATGGAAATTAAAAAATAATTAGTTTTTTTTTTTATTGAGTTAAGCTAATATTTTTTTATATGTTCACGTTGATCTTTTGACTATAGGCGTTTAGGCTAACTCAACTAATTCAATTTTTTCCTTTAACTTTCCCACCTTTGTACATACTATTTATGTATGTGCCCCGGTGAATATCTACCGTTGTCGTCATATAGATGATTAGATCGGTTGCATTTTTGAAATAATTATCTTTTATTACTTAAATATGATAGTGAAGAAAACGTGATGAATTTTCAATCTATCCCTATTTATAAATTTTGTAAAAAAGTAAAAAAGTAAGAATACGAGAATGTTGCATGCAATACCAAGACTGACTCAACAAAACCATAACCGAGACCAAGATTGATTCAATAAGACCAAGATACTAAGACTAAGACCGACTTCTACTAAGTCAACACGATCAAGATCAATACCAAGATTGAGCCAACATGATCTAGATCAATACTAAGATCTATTTGACACGAACAAGACCTCTTTTTTTAATTAAAGTAAAAATAAGTATAAGATCATACTTTGCTCAAAATTAGTTCATAAGTGTACTTCATGATACATCACACATTTTATAAGTTAAATAATTTGATAATATACCTACATAATCAATCGATTATTACCTATATAGGTATAGTATATAATATAGTAGTTTTTATAATATGGATAAAACTTTATCGTTTATATCGTGGTAGTGATAAGTATTAAGTACGCGTTTTATATCCAACGTTTGGTTGTTTAATAAATAAATTAAATTAATATAAAAAAAAAAATTAATGAACTCAATCATAGATATATATTATTAGATACCTACAAGATAACATATGTTCATGTTTTCGATTATATTTGCAAATTACGAAATTATCCGTTTGTATTTTGATGGATACAATATACGCATGTATCTAACTCACGTGCAAATCATACGCTGATACGAATGAATAGCATATAATTTGTAGTACATTGCTATGGCGAAAATCGATTTTTGCAGCAATATACGTATACATGCCGAAACTAACGAATGTCAAGGTCAGAATCTCTTGTTTGCGGTATATGTTTTTCGATGAATATAATATTATAATATATATTATAGTTAGTGTCGTGAAGGATAAGGTCAAATATGAGTATGACTTACTAGAAACACGTTTTTTTGTTACGATTTAATGAATAATTATCGTCAAACTGTATATAAACGTACATATTACATATATATATATTTATATATGACACGATTTTACATTATAATATTGAAGAATAATATCATGATTCGTCGGGTGCAACATAATATCTACACACGAACGTGTTGTACACAGTTGTGTATCATATATATTTAATTAATATATATGTAAATAAGTACAGTCCACTATTGATTATAGTTTAAAATTGAAGGAACCTGAGAAAAATTTCGAATTATTGAGATTTAATGAAAGTTTGAATAAATGAATAAAATTATTCATTAAAATGGCTCGAATTATCAAGAATCAACTGTGCCCAATTTAAAAATAAAATTTCCTTAAAATTTTAATACATATAAAAATATTAAAATACACGTTTTGTTGATTCCAAGATTTGTCGGTTTCAGAATTAACTTTTCCAGATAATATTGATTCCAACTTTATAGATTCAATACTTATCGGTTTAAAGTTAAGTCCTCAAAAAAAATAATTTATTCAATAATATTATATAATAATTCACACCCTCTTATTTTCCAAACTCTAACATGCTCAGGTTTGCACCTTCACATATTAGGAGAGTCGAGTAGATTGATAGTTTATCTATAGATTCACTTGATAGCTATGACAAACATAGCTACCAAATTATTGGACGGGGTTGGCTACCTCATTTGCTATTTGGGAGTCGAACCACGGACCTCAATAATATTATATATGTTCAAATATTACAAAAATATTATTAAAATATTCATGTATCTACCTACCTATGAATTTAGGTACAAATTAATAATAATTTCCATTCCAAATTATGACATTTCCAAATGTATCTTTTTCGTGGAATTTTGATTCCGATACGATAAGACTATTGATTTCAAAACAACGTATTTCAATAAATTTCGATTCCGAGTTTATTGATTTAAAATTAAAATTGATTCAAATATATTAAAATATATTCAAACATAGTAAATTTAAAATATTTATATATTTAAAAATATGTATGGCTCTCCATAAAGCCAGCTCTCTGCAAACAAGTTGTATTCACAAAAAAAGACATATTTTTTGTTCATCATAGACCGTAGATTGATTGAATCGTTCTATAAGGATTTTGAAAACTGATTTATATCTGTTAACAACTATACTTTTAATCGGCTTTTTTTTACTTTTTTATATTTTTTCTTATTTATTCATTCGAAATAATTTAATGAAATTGAATATTACTAAATATTTAGTAGTACCATTATAAGAGTGGCTCAAATTATAAGGAGAATGAAGGAGAATAGATTGAGATGGCTTGAGGATGTTTTAAGGAGAGAAGAGACAGAGGTGGTAAGAATATATTAATGAGAATATATGTTGAAGGAAAGAGAAGAAGAGGAAAACCAAAACACGGGTATGTAAACAAGATGTAGTAGAATAATAAAAGGTGAGTGGGTGTAAGTGAGAAGGGTGCGGAGGAGATCGAGTTTTGTGGAAATTGAGGACTAAGGTGACCGACTTCAAATATTTGGGAGGGAGGGCGAAGAAGAAGAAGATTATTATTAAATATTTGTTGACCGAAAATTAAAATATTGGATAAAAAAATAGAAATAATAAAAAAGTCGATTAAAAGTTAATTTTTTGATAAATTCAAATCGATTTTTCAAATTCAAATCGGACTATACAATAAATTGTTACAATAGTCAAAACATGAACACTTATAAATAGGGAACGGATTTATATGTAAATGCATATATTTATTAGAATAAGCTATTTTAAGTCTGATAGGAAATGTGTACGATTTAATTCATTCTTATTAAGATAACACCAATTTTATTTTGCATATTTTGCATATTTTTAACTTATATTGTATATTTAATGCATATTTGTAAATTTTAAATGTATATTTCGTAGCACATTATGGTATTTTTAAATGGATATTTGAGGTTTTTTTGTGCATATAAATACGTTCCCTACTTATAAGTTATAAGTAAAGTCCGAATTTATATGTACTAAAAATGCTTAAAATAATATGCATTTATGCAGTAAAAGATCTTGAAATATGCTCTTGAAATGTTTAAGAAATAGATAATAATATGTTTTTTTAGCAAAAATATGCTCTTATCCAAAATATATTCATTTATATACAAACATATTTTGTTTCATTCATATTAATTATATTTCATACTTTCAAATCAAGTGAAAAAATTTAAAAAAAAAACAATACCCTTTATAAGTCATGAAATATAGTAGGTCCTACTATATATTTTTCTTAAACCATTTATGCTACTTTTTTCATAAAATAGATATATTTACTTATTTACAAATAGTTAATAATTAGAACAGAATACTTCAAGAAAAATAACAATATAAAGTATAAACAAATAAGAATAAATATTAGTTATTGAATATACTTAAAAACTAAACATTTAGTTTTGGTATATAATAAAATCATAGGATTTTTGGTTGAAATTTAAAGAAATAAATTTCATATTTTGATCATAGATATCAACTTGACGGTGCGAAAGTACAATTTTCAAATAATATATAAATATTTATATAAGTTAAACCCGTATTTTTGAATTATATTAAATTATGAAAATTTTTAAATATTCATGAAATATGCTTAGGTATATATTACCGTTATCTTTATGAAATATGTATTCATATGCACTGTAAACTTTTTTTTATGCCCTCTCTAGTCCCTATACTATAAACAAATCGTTGACAATTCTTACTCTCGTCGAACTGCATAGCTACACCATGAAAAAAAAATGTAGGTAAGAAAATGTATACAAATCAGGACTCAAATTCACGAAACGTCAACGATCGGTTATCGGTGTGAGCAATGTTATTACATGGGTTGCAGGTAGCACACACTAAAATATTCATATACACATAGGTACTATGACATTTTCAAAATATTTGAAAATTACCTGTACACGACCCCTTAAAATTAAAATTCTTATAGGTATTTTATATCAATAACTATCATTGTATGAAAAACTTGATTTTTTTTCATGTTTAATATTATAATATTCACAAATTTACTACTTAAAAATGGTATATTTTTATTGTATATAGACTTATATACTTGCCTTGTATGCTATATCTCCGCACTTTGAAAAAAATGTGTATATATACACACACACACACACACACACACACACACACACACACACACACACACACATATATATATATATATGTATATATGTAATAAGGTTGGTATATATAAGAAGGAAACGTGAGTTGTCTGCTATATACACAGACGGTTGCAGTAATATCCCTATACAACAAAGACTAATACATTTTATTCTTTGTCACCCGAGGTCAGTGGCTTTCTTGCAGTTCGACTCGTCTTATCTTAACTTTTATACTTTACACATGAAACTAACATAATAATATTATATTTGCACTATTTACGAGATTAAATTAAAACGTATAATATTACGTTTTAAATACTTAAATATAACATAATATTATACGGTAGGTATATAGGACAAAAACGCATTCCGAATATTACACTATATTATGACATTCATGAATTGTTTCATAGTAAGTTGTGTAGTATTTACGGGTGTATTATATTTAAATATATATATATATATATATATATAGGTATATATATCAACTACATAGGCGATATTATGATATTATATACCTAGGTATCAAATGTTTCAAATTTACCGTTTCGGCATTGAAAAACTACATTTTTAAAACTATATGCGTATTGTACATACTTATACCTCGCTATTACCTACCTATACGCGTATAATCTAAAAAACAACCTTAAAATATTTATGTCATTTTACGATTTTGAGCGAAGCGACGAACGCATTGGTTTTATTATTTTTACGCTCAACATTTTTTGATTAGGAGTCGAGTATAGGAATTTTGGGGTAAAGATTTTTCAACATAGGTAGCAAATTGGTTCTAGTTGGTATACTTGAAAATTCCAACTTTGAAGTGGTAATTTTTTTACTTTTTCCGTAGTTCCCGTAAGAGTAAAAGAGTACTATCTTTTATAACGGAAATATTATATAAATGTAGGGGGGATATAACAAAATAACAAATTATTAAAGTTGTCATGGTTACAAATTGTTTAAAAATTATATTATTATACCGAACTTTGCTCAGAATCGTCTTTCGGATACAATCTTTGCTTTAAAATGTAATAATAACATTTATACACTATCCTGTCTGAGAATTGAAAGAATGACTTTTTTTTTAATAGGTATTACCTACTATTGTATAAAATGCTGATGTATTTCTGATCTGACCAAACATGAACTAAATTAATAATATTACTACATATACTATTTATTTACATGTATGGACTCTAAAAAATTAATACAAATCATAGTTTTATACAATATATAATATATATTTAGTATATTATACTAAAATACAAAAAATATACAACTATGATAATTATTTAGATACATAATAGTTAATCAGGGGATTCATATACCAAGTTTTTAATTATCGGTGACAACATTTACACAGACTAATAATAATTGTTACTAAGAATGGGTAAGGTTAACTATTAACTTAACTAGTTAAAGCTAAGTTAGTTAAAAGGTTTTTTTTTAAATAGTTGAAAGTTAAAAGTTAATCAATAAATTACTTAATTAGTTAAAGTTAAAGGTTAAAATCTGATTAAATCTAACTTAAATAATTTAATTGAAATATTATGAGATTTAAATTAATATTATATAATTATAATTTGTTTATCCATAATGGTATCGGTATGGCATGTAGTATATTGTATAATAAATAATAAAAATACTTAAGAGTTTTAGTTTTAGTTTTAGTTCAGATGAAAATGGACAACTAAAATGATAATTAATTATTACTACCTAATTAAATAAGTAGGTAATAAGTTTCATTTTTTAATAATTTAAGAAAAAAAATGTTTATCTAGGTATCTAAGTTACATGATTTTTTTTTACATAGGTAGGTATTTTGAACAAACAAAAATTAACTAGTTATTTTTACTTACGAATTTTTTAACTATGTAATTTTATGAGTATACAGCACATCAAATTAACTAGTTAAATTGAAAAATTAACAATGACTTTTTAATTAATTGTATTTCAACAGTATTATTATAATGCTGAAATATGAAAAAGCTTTCCAGATACAAGATGATGAAAGTTGGACCATCGTATACTTATCCGTTTGGTCCTCGAACAAGAATACAGAATAGTATTATTATTTTAGATTTGATATCAATTGTAAATTACAATGTATTAGAAAAACGATTCTGAACAAAGTTTGATATATAAAGGAAAACTACTGAAATTAACTTGGAAAATCGTTATAAATCGGTTAGTAAACTGAACACTTAAAATTTACACGAAAATTTATTACATTTCACTTTATTTTGCAATGATAACATTTTCGAAAATGTTTGTTAATTTATAAAAAAAAATTCAAAATTTGTTACTAAACTAAATATATGTACATGTATATTGTATAGTGTATTTCGAGTAGAAGTCTTATTATTACTATATATTATTATTATTACCTAAATTCTTTTCGGGTACATAGCTTTCTAATAGAAAATGTATTCTAGTTAGTACTTTAAAGAAGTAAATTTTCGATTTTCCCGGTATTGTTTTCTCAAACGTAAAGAAAAATTACCGATATAATGAAAATGGTTTTATATATTGGGTAAATCGAAAAATAACCACTTTAAGTGGACGCCACAGCGACCATTTTTCAATGAAAAATTTGCATTAACATTTTTCAGTTTCATTAACTTATAAACATGTTAGAAATACAAAATAAAAAATAAATTCCAGCTAACAACATTATCTAACGACTGATGTAGTCGATTTTTGATATATGCATTTTTACATGCTTTATGGGTTGTTAAAATATCGATTTTTTTATTTTTTTAACAGCCTATAAAACGTGTAAAAATGAATACATCACAAATCGGCTACATCAGTCGCTAACAATTTTGTTGTTTATAATTTATTTTATTTTATTTTACACTTTTACAACATACCCACTACCTATTAAATGTACCCAAACAATTTTTGTAATCAATTTTGTTACTTAAATAACGTTCATAATATTATCGTTTATACTATAGATTATCTTATAGTTTATCAACAAAATATTGAAATAATATTAGCCACCCACCACCTATTATTATAGGGGTATCGACTGACACCCCTGTACCCCTCCGTGTGCGCCACTGTTTTCAAGTAGATAAAAATGAAAAAAAATGCGTAAACATGGTTTTTAATAAATATTGAGATTTTATAACAATTAAAAATGTTATTAACACAAGACTATTTTTAAATTACTTAAAAAATATATTTGAATTGTTGGATTTTTTTTTTTTTAATTTCATGAAAATTGCCTATACAAAAATCCATTAAAAATTGGATGTGTAACGTCCAAGTATACAAATTGCAGGAATTCGTTTTTCTATCAAAAAGCTATGAATTCAAAAGTAATCTAGGTAATAATGGCCAAGACAAAAATTGCAATGAAAAAATCGATATCGAAAAATTTACCACGGAAAATTAGTCTAAATGAAAAAATATAAGTTTTTTATTCTATATATAAAGTATAGATTATAGATCTTAGCCAGTGATAACTGATAACCTTACATTTATAAAATGTTGTCAGTTTCTGTACTTAGCCGCTATTTGTGCCGTTGGACTAATTTTCCGTGGCTATTTTTGTACTTGTGCCCATTTCTCCTGAGCATTTTTAGTAGTGCTGAGAATCTAATCCAGATCAATTAATTTCCGGATAACTGATCTGGATCGACCCGGATCGATAAATATGGTACAATCTGTTTAATCCGGATTACACTACAAATCCGAATTGACGGATTACACTATAAATCTGGATTGACGGATTAAGAATCTGGAATACATTACTAATCCGGATTGACGGATTACACGACTAATCTAGATTGCATTACGAATCTGAATTAATGGATTACACGACCATATTTGATTAATTTTGAGTTATAATACTTTTGAATAACTATTACCATTAGTTATATATAGTATAGATAGCTCACTGCAATACAAAATATGCTGGGCGATGAAAATATTATTAAACTTTCCATTATCCGATAAGTTGCCTATTAACTTCATAGATTGGATCCAAAATTCTGATTAGATTTACAATCCGGATTGACGGATTGTACCCACAATCCAGATTATACTTGAAAACCGGATTGGATTCAAAATCCGAATTATGCCAACAATCCGGATTGGATCATAATTCCATATTGATAGATTGCATCCGTAATCTGGATGAAACGGATTGAATTCATAAATCTGATTGTATATTTTAATCCGGATTACGGATTAATCAAAGGAATACTCAACACTCATTTTTTTTATCGATTACCACCCATAACCTTTTACTTGACTTCTATATCCGAAAGTGTACGTACACACGTACATACACATATATATATAGACAAAAAAATAGACATTGTAAAATATTCTTTGACATATAACGCTTAAATTCAGAATCTAAAACGTGTATAAATTATGAATATAATAAAAACGAGTAAGCTTATATGAGCTCATACCTCGTAATCTGCAGTCGAAATTTGAAAATATTTTTGTCAAACAGTGCAAAACAATATGCGTTAACTGTTAAGCGTAAGAATTTTTTTTTAAAACAATTGAATATCGCACAGCAAATTTAAAAGAAATTTTCGTGTAATAATACACCTGCACATTACAGATATATTATAATATGTATAATGAACAATACCACGAATTTAAAATTTATACATAGTGAGTATAATGACCATAATATGGTTATTATACTTATAATATTATAGTGTGATGTTTTGATGGTTTTTACGATCAACGGTTTTCGATTTTTTTAATTCAATGTGTTTTGTATTTTTTATAGATGTTAATTATTGTTATTATATTATATGTTCTTTTACAAAACATGAAAAAAAATCTCAACATTTATGATAATTAATTATAATATTACATATATCTATAGTAACTATAACTATAGTCATTCAATATTTTTAAGTACTTACGTAATATTATTTATTCGAGTCATATAGGTATGACAATTTTTTTTCAGTCCAAAGACGTTTTTTGTCCTTTACAGCTCTATCATATAGAAAATCCGCCATCTTTCGAACAAATATTCTGATATACATATTCCTGTTTTATTGTCAACTTGATGCCGGAAAGTGGTTTATCCTATGGCCGTCAAGTTTACATACTATATAATTTCTAATACTGATATTAAAAAATCGCTAGGAATTTGCTAAATTTCGATAGGAGCTATTTTTGGATTTTGCTATATACCACTACAAATTCTTAGTTGAAACATATGTTTAATATTCATAAAGTATATAAGAATATTTTTAAGAGGATATAAGTGTGACCATTATAAGAGGTTATATAGGCTATATAGGCGATTTTTAGATAATTTTAAGAAAATGAAAATCTAACTATTGAAAAATGTTTATATGCACTTAAAAATAAATAAATAAATAAATATTCCCATTTCAATATAATATTTTATTCTGGTCATTCTTTATGAATTTATAAAATTTTATTGAAAATATTACTTCTAAATTTCTCATTTATAGCAATTTGAAAGAAAACATCGTAGAAAGATGAAACAAAAACTAAATTATAAAGAACAATATTATCTAGCTATCTAGCGCTGTTTTATGATATATGCATTTTAACACGTTTTATGATTTGTTAAAAAACTAACATTTTTTTTTTTTATAAAATATTCCTAAAAAATTTTATAATTGAAAAAATGCAACTAGATAATGCTGTTATCCATCATTTGTTTTTTGTTTTATATTTCTAAGATGTTTGTTAGTTGATGAAAAAGAGTTTTCGATTAAAAATTATTCACGTTATTTAAATCCTCTTAAAAGGACCAATGATCACCAATAATATTTAGTAGGGAGTAAAAACATGTCCACAAAAATACCTCTTAAACATTAAAATGTTTTTCGAATTAAAATTTAAAACACATTTTATAAAGTGGATAAATAACAATAATTTAGAGACGACGTCATTGGTGTTTTGAAAACTATTAATTAGGTATTAAAAAAATTGATGTAATTATTTAAAAAAATAAAAATAAGGTTTTTGTACATACATTGAAGAATTCATCTCCGAAATATTATCCTTTATAAATTTTATAATATGTAGGTTACCTCTAAAACCATTTTAAAATACCGTTTTATTGTTTTCATTTTTCGAAAACATATTTTGAAACAAATATCGTGATTACACAATACAAAGTGGTACGGATATGGAATAATTCTTAGATTACTTAAAATACATTTTAACTTTTTTATTTATTAAATACTCATTTTTCAAAAAGTATTTACATTTGCATATACATAACCACTTAAAAATGGATTGTGTATCGTCTTCTTAACTATACGATTTTCCTAAGAACTTTCTTAGAAAATTATTTTCTAAGAAATATAGTGGTGATAAAATCTTAAATTCCGAGGTGGATTTTAAGCTCTTATCATTAACACTAAATTGAAACTAGATTATGCTTTAGGAATATTTTATAAATAGTTAGTTAAGAAAAAGTTATGAATATTGGGAACATAGTTTTAATTAAAATTATTCTAAGAACATTTTAATAATTATAGTCTATAAATTTGGCTGATAGTCTCAATCAAATAAAAATATGGCCGAATCACTCTCTCAATGGGTATGAACATTTTACTAAGCGTCTAGAATTCAGTGGTTCTCAACATTATTGTATATGCGACCCAACAAATTGAAATAATTTATTATCCAAATATTAATTTAAACTATATTTATACATTTTTAATTTAATTATCGTACTAATGACCCAACTGGTGCAACTAAAATTAAAAATAGAAGCAAATTATACAAAAAAAAATATGGATTTTTGGAGACTCGAAATTCCTCCTAGTATCCCTAGTTGCGTTTTTTACTAAATAAAAAATATGTTTGCGACCCATTCGAAATTGTTTGGGGCCCAAAAGTAAATTGCGACCCATTGATTGAATAAGTTGGTTAGTCTAGATGTCGCTAGGTCATTTTTGGTATTTGCAAACTTTTACTAATATTTATAGATACTAGTACTAGATTTTCTACTATTCCGGAAAACGGTAAATCTAAAAGTAGCCTATCAAAATCTGGCAAATTCCTAGCAATGTTTTAATGCTTTTAAGTGTATAGCATAATGTAACAGTGCAAACTCGACGGATATACATTGACGCTCCTATACATGTATAATATGTATAGGTATGCTCTTTTCCTAATCAAACTTCAACTAACCCCTTTTAAGGGTCGAATAAAAAGTTTATTATAAAATATTATTGGTCATTAACCCGTGATTTCATTATAATGCCACTCGCAACGTTTATACGCGTATTTTTATATATATTTATTGTACAACATTATTTATATAGGTACTTCTGGTCGCCCTCTTCACAAAAAAAAAAATCCCACAATCACCGCCACCGGATAATAAATAAACGGGATTTATACGCCAAAGTCCACGCGTTCGACAAGTGTACGAGTTTAATGACTGCGCATAAAATTAACGACATTATAATAGTCGTATAGTAAATATCATTGTAAGTGTAAAATTCAAAGTAAATACATACTAGTAATAATAGCGTGGTCGTTTTAAAACGGTTTTATATAGTACATAGACAATTTACTAGAAAATTTCAAGAAAAATGATAGTATAACAATAGTTGAAAAAATATTATATGCATTTAAAAAAAAATAATAAATGGTCCCCCCAATTCAATATTGTTATTGATTTGTATATAATATATTTATATGTTTTTATTACTTTTGCATAAGTCATTTATATATATTTAAGTAGAAAACATTATAGAAAGACAAAACAAAAATTACAAAGAACAACATTATCTAGTGCCCTGCCGAGCTTTTTTTGATATATGCATTTTATTAAATTAATTTTATGAATTTTTCGAATTTCGATTATTTAAATAAATATATCTATTAAAATAATTCAAATATCGAAAAAGGACAACTCAGGGCAAATTGCCGAGCAGACATTTAAGAGGATGTCAAAAAGCCCAGTTTTTAAGGCATTCTGTATAGGCAATTCTAAAAACATTTAAACGTTAGCAATATAGGCAATTTATTTACTTATAGCTTTTAAGTCCATTTTTGGAATTTGGAAGTTGTAACTATAGATTCATATAACTTAAACTTAGTGTAAATACATACAGTTATTATATTTTACTTTTTGTTTGTTTTTATACTAACCAGTAACCGTAGAATTTATTTATTTTTTCGTTCTTAATGAATTTTATTAATCAATACATTTTCTTACGCCTTTATGTGCTAATATTTTCAGACCTCATTATATTATTACATCAAATCTTCTATTAATCGTATTTAATTTGAGATATATTAAAATAATGTAGTATTGTCGAATCTGACTTTTAACTGTTTTCTATAATTTTCCAATATAATAATAATTCTATAATTTAACGGTGAAAACTATTGAAAACTTGTAGATTTTTATCATAAAAATGTAAGAATTCGTTGTTTCACAAAAATATAAATATCTAAAGAGGACGCAATACCACCTATTTTTAAGAGTTTTGAATAGATAATTTTTTATGAAAATTTAAAAATAAATTAAAATTTAACAACTAAAATATATTTAAATACATTTTAAAAGTATAATCTATAAATACTTTAAATAGTCCCGTATCCGTGCCTCTTTTTATTATTGTGTAATCCCGATATTTATTCAAAAACATATTTACGTAAAAAATAAAATCATTTTAAAATAGTTTTAGCAGTAAAACATCCATTATAAAATATTTTGGAGTCATTGGGTTTTACTACTTAAATTATATTTTTTAATATTGTATATTCAAAAATCTTTATTCTTGATTTTTAAGTAAATAATATTTTGCAAAACGTTGTTCATTTAATCTTTACAATGTTGTCCTTTGCGTATTTTATAAGGTGTTTTAACTCTAAAAATAACTTTAAAAGATGATTTCATTTGTTTTTACTATTGAAAATAAATAGTGTATTATTATTATATATATAATAAAGAACAGTCCTCTTAAGATTAAGGTTGTGTATAGGAAATTCTTAAAACATTTTTAGAAATATAAAAATATAGCTATTTAAAAGTAATTTAAAGTTGGTCCTGTGTCTCTACTACATTTTAATGTTGAGTAATCGCGATATTTATTAAAAAAAACATATTTACGAAAAAAGTGTTAAAATGAGTTTTTAAAGTAATTTTAGAGTAAAAATACCTATTATAAAATTAATAAAGAATAATATTTTAGAGTGAACTTTATTTTGGTTTTTTAATTTATTAATTTAACAAAAAAGTAATTGTAGTTTTAAAAAGTAAATTTTTAAACTTTTTTAGGCTTTAATAACTTTTTTTCAAAGCAATAAATTAAAAATTCCAAATGAGGTTCACTCCATATATTGTCTTCTATCAATTTGATTATAAGCAATTTAATTCTAAAATCAATTAAAGAATCCGTTTTAACAGTTTTGCGTAATCATGTTTTTATTTTTTTATCGCTGAAAATCATCGGTATAGATTCCTCTTAAAAGAACGTTATATACTCGTTTAGACAGCATTAAAACACGTTCATGTTGTATAAACGTCTGAACATAGAGGTTTTGGATAAGCCAATTGCATAACTTTAAAAACTCGTGATGGCATTTACAGCAACATGCAAATTCCAAAAATTATTATGGACTAGCGAATTATTAAAAATTAAAAACTTTTGATTCGTAACAATTTTAAATTTCTAGGACAACATAGCCCATAAGTGATCTATGTTTGCCCGACTTTGATTTTTTTTTATTTTAGGAAAAACAATGGCCTAGCGAGTTCTAAAAATAGATTTGCAAAGTACAAAAAAAATTTTTAAATATTGGTACATATTTCATATTCGTGAAATATATGTATAAGCGAGCCAAAATCACGGATGTATATTCTTCTTCCTCTTGGGTTTATTAGGCCCTCAGGACCGTCCCGTTTCATAACCAAGCCACCATCCTTCTTTGTCCAATGCTAGATTCCTCCAATTAGGACCACCTCCTAACTGTTCAATGTCCTTTTTTATGACATCTTCCCAGCGCATTCTTGGTCCCAAAGGTCTTTTCCCTACATTATTCTGTTCTATCACTACACATAAAGTGAATTTTGGTTTCTCCAAGAGTGACCAGCCTATCGCTGTCTTTCTCTTCTGATAACTTTTAATGTTTCCGAACCATTATATAATGTTTTCAGTTCTATATTCTTTCTTTGTCTCCACTCTCCAGATATATCATCCTTGACTTGACCATAAATTCTCCACAAAACTTTTCTTTTAAAAACAATTAATGAACTTATTTTCATCTTTTTTTTCAAAACCATACCATACGACTGGTATATACTCTTCGTATCAGGGACGTATATAACTGTTCTTTTCAGTCTCCCTAACATTGCTCGTGAATTTAGTAACTTCGTAAGTCCATAATAAAATTTATTTCCCGCTTGAATTCTTACCTCTACCTCTCTTGCTATATCATTACATTCAATTAAAATAGTAGGTACCAAGGTATTTGAATAGTTCTACCCTAAATTCATACTGATCTATTTTTATGAACTAACAAAGTGGTAGATCCGTCTTCTCAAAACCATAAACTCCATTTTTTCTTCTTTTAATGTAATCCTACTTTTATTACTGCTTTATACAGTCTACTGAATTATTATTTTTTTAGATTCTTCACGATCGATTTTACTATAGTTTTACTCACTAAAGCTCAATTTTATTGATGCAAACATAATATATTTTTCTATACCATCTACTCAAGACCGCCATACATACCCTAAGAACTATTATCGGTTGTAACGACCATGTATAAAACTAAGCACGACTTTTTTGCAACTATAAGTGTTCTAACTTTTTAAATTCCTGTTAACATTTACTGGATTATGAGTCCATGATCATGTGGTACTTTTGCGTAATCAATTATAAAGTGGCTCTGATAACTCAGACGACATGGGTAAAAATGTATGATGACCCTATTATATGATGAACCTTAAATAATCTTTAACTTGTGTTACATTCGTTACAGCTTTTACCTTGTTTTGACTTGAATGTACACCAGACTCATCTAAACAATAATCTAAATAATCAATTAATTGATAAAACGACTGACAATTTTTTTATTTTTACTTTAATATTATGTTTATTAAAACGTTCTAAAATCAATTACATTTAAATTCAGTTACTTCACCGATTTCCACATCATTTAGATATGCTGCACACTTAAACATACCAGATAATGCTGAATCTATTATCCATAACTGATTGAAACATTAATGGTGCTGATTTTAAACTAAAACATAAATGGTTAAAAAATTAGAGACCTATGTGTGTATTAATGGTTAACAATGATATACTTTCTGCCGATACCGTTAGTTGAAGATAATATGCATTAGATAAATCTATCACATAAAATATTTTACAATCTACAAGGGAATTAAAAATATTTTCTAATCTAGGTAAGTGATAGTGATCCATTTTAACAAATTTATTCAAGGTTACCTTTATGTCTATGCATAATCTTAAGTTGCCATATTTTTTTGGGTACACATACTACTGATTAAGCCCACTGACTATATCTAACTTTACTAATAATACCTTCATTTTCTAACGACTCGCGTGCTGACTCAACCTTAGCTCTTAATGCATAAGGAACTTTATATGAAATTTAAGGGGGGTCTATGGCCCCCTGGATCCCCTCCCCCCCATAAAGCCACCACTATATCTGATCCAATGATCGTCACCTATAATTAATAAAATATAATTTGAAAAATAATAATATTTTTCATAGTTTGATTGGTAATAGACGTCATTTTTTTAAGTTCTTAATTGAACTACTTAATATTTTAATATTATAACTCGGGTCCACCCCTTGTCCCTTTGAACGCGTCACTGATTATGTATTTCGTATGTACATAATATAATATCGTATTGTATTATATATAATATAATATCGTCATTAGGCTATTAAAAAAAAAAAACGGTTTATTTATTTTTTTTATCGCGTAAAAAATGCGCAGCCGGTCCGACTGTTTAACGTCGTTATAATTATGATGGTGGCGTCGACGGTCGGTGGACGAACTTTGATAGTGTTTCCCCCTCTCCCCTACGATAACGACGAACAGGCGTCCAATAACCCTGTGAACGGAAAGCCGGCTGGCACCTCGATAAGTCATATAACCCCTTTCTGGCGCGCGCGATAAAACCAATGCCGCCGTCGCCGTCGGTGTTCTACGTTTTTATGGTCGGCGACGTGTGACCGGCGACAGGACTCTTCTGCAATGTAACAAGTATATATATATATATATATTTTTTTTTTTTTTATATAACATATAAATATACATAGTTATAGATGACATAACGAGAAGTCCTGAAAACATTGAATTTTTAATGCCTTGTACGTTCAATATTTTGATCCTTATATACATTACTATGTTACATTCAAAATTAATAAAGAATATTTTACTGTTTGAATTTCAAACAGAAAAATCTTGAATGTATATATATTATATAGTGTGTGTGTCCATATTTCGGAAACCCTCGGTCCTCGATAGTTATTTTATATAGATTATCTTCGATATCCATCCCGCGGATGATGCCTTTTACGGTTGTGACCGTACTTTTTTCATATCTGTATACATTTTTTCGGGGCATATACCATTGTTGCCTCCCAAAATATACGAACCACCTGCCGAAAACAAAAAGATAAAAATAAATAAATAATAGTCAGATGGTAGTTAATTTACAATAAAAATTATAGTTTAAATTTCATTGCACACACTATTTTCACACTAAAAAGTTATTTTGATCTCGCTATGATAATCATTTAATTTTTTTATTTAGCATAATGAAGACCCCACACCTCAGGAAAAGGACGAAAATGTGCACACGAAGGAGTTAACAACGCTAATAAAATGTCCGTGTAGGTACAGTGAAGGATTCCACGACGTGTGGCGGCAGAACATAAGACGCGTTTGTGCGGTGGCGTCGCTCGCGGAAGGCACGGCAAACGAACGGGCGAGGGCGGTTAGTTTATGTTATTATCATTGTATATTATTATATATACACCGTCGTCGTTGTTGTTATGTTTACCCGAAATACAACCGACTGCGCGGCGCAGCGTGTTTCACGATTTTGTTTACCGTCGCCCGCTGCACTGTGCAAACATGTAAACAACCTGAGCGTTTTGTTATGATTATATTATAAACGCGGGTACGGAGTCCGGGGAAAGACGCGGAGAGGGACATTATGGTCGTATTTCGATAGCGTATAAAAATATTAAAAATACATTGGTAGGCACTCTAAAATAATACTCGGAAAATGAAAAAAAAGCATTTGGGTCAGGGATGGGAAACTCGGTGTGGTTTAGAGGGCCAATTTTCGAAACGCAAAACGATTACGGACCAGATATAAAGTTAATTTTTTTTTATTATCACGAGTAGGTGCCTATGTGCAAATTATTATGTTTTATGCCTATGATAAGAACTAATATCTAAGTTTATCACATGTTTTGTTATTGATAATTTCTCCAAGATACGATGTTCATCTACCTTATATTATCTAGCATAATATATAATAATCGGTTATAAATATAAACAGTTGTACAGATAAACAGTTATACAATTAATCTTAGGAAAATTACTAGGAAATCGATAGGATATTTTTCGAGGGGTTCTATATAGGCAATTTCAGGATCTTAATATCATAAAAGTCTTTTAAAAAAAACGTATTTTTTCGGTGTAATTGACGATCAAATGATGGTTGGATGCGCGATTGATTGTAGTCAAAATATTGTCACGTATTTAAAATATACTGACCATTTTAGAAAAAAGAAATTACTATACAATTTGAATTCCGGATTAACTTATTGAATTTGGAATCCGAATTATATATTTTAATCTCGATTACGGAATAGTCAAACTAATGCTCTGCAATACTAGACCAATAAAACAAAATACAAATTATATAAACAATAATATTGAATATGTAAATTTAAATATACGTTTTAAAAAATCAAATGTTGAGAAACGGATACTGGATAAATGTTTTGGCAATAATTTGTTTATTTGTTTCGTATTTCGAAGATATTGGTAAGTCGATGAAATGTGAATTTAATTGCGTTTACTCGTTTACATATTCTCTATTGAATGGACTAAATTTTTTATCAGAAGACAGAAAGACAACATTTACTCAAAAATTCCTCAGCAATTATTCTCTTGTTCGAATGTATAATTGTTTATACAGAAAAATGCATCATTGGGTATATTATAATATTGACCGACTCCAAATAGTTGGGAGAGAAGGCGAAGGAGAAGAAGAAAAAGCATGTATTATAATGTAATATACATGGGTTATAGAACCGAATTAAGGAAATTGGTTCGGGAACCGGTTATCTCACTGAAATCACAAAGTACCGGAATCTATATTATTTTAATAATTATACCCCCGAAACCCTATTATAGTTATTGCTAAAATAAAAATAACCGGTTCTTAATCCTTTTAGGTCTTATAATATTCCGTTCCAGTTTTTTAAATGTACTATATCGCGGTTAATATAATATAATATTATGTAGAAACCAAAGCTATAACCGGTTTTTCAAAAACCGGTTTCAAGCTTTGCCAATAGGCGTAAATCGCAGAGGGCTAAGGACGCTTGACCCATCTGAATTCAAAATAAACTACTCCAATTTTTACTTGTATTCAACGTTTACAATGCGCTATATAGATAAATATATAATTAAGTCTTAGAAACCGAAGTTATAATCGGTTTTTTAAAAATCAGTTTCAATCCTTGCCGATAGGCGTAAATCGCAGAGGGCTAAGGACGCTTGACCCATCTGAATTCAAAATAAACCACTGTAATTTTTACGCGTATTCAACGTGTACAATAATGCGCTATATGGGTATATAAGTCTTAGCCTCCTCACCACCCGATTTGCATTTTACTTAGTCGCCCCCTTTGGCCTGTACACACACCCGAGGATCTCTTAATTTATTTGGACATTGGACTTATATATATATATATAAATGCAGCAAAAATCTTCTTATTCTTCTTCTTCTTCTTATTCTTCTTCTTTTTCTCTTTGACATCTATAACTTTCCTTACTTAACTATTTTCTTCCATTCTAGCACTCCCGGGGTCTTAAGATCTCCTTCTACTACGTCCAGCAGCCGCCTCTTCCACGATCTTCCTCGTGACTCCTTCACTTCCTGTTTCCATTCCAACACTGTATCCTCGACAGTCTCATTACACGTCCCAACCACACACGACGTCTGCGTATTCTCTGGCCTATTATATGTATACCTACATAATACGGTAACTTCAGACGCTAATCCCCATTGCGTTCCCTGTAATTCTTCTGCGACTCGACTTCCGCTCAACCGTCCTAGTGTCGAGAGAACTGCAGGTCGTTCCCCCCCCCCTATTACACAGTGTTCTCTCAGTGTTACGCTGGTCGCGTTGTCCGCATATTTCAACATCGGCGTATATGTGCGTGGTGCGCAGAGAGTAGGTCTAATAAATATTATAATAATCGTGTCCTGGATTTCGCGTTTTCCACGAGAAGATCGTAGTTTATAGACTGTACGCCCCCTATAGCTGTTTGTTCGGTTGTATAATATATACGTATAATTATGAATAACGACGACCGACCGACCGAAAAAAATCAGCGATTGATTTTCGATTTCCGAGTTTCGCCTCAAAGGTCCGACAATGATTATAATAATATTATTATGAACACGTCGCTATAATAGCGGTGACGATGTTTTATAATATTATACACGTATACATAATATTACACTCGCGAGTGTATTTCATTTCGGAAAGAGAAAAACGAACGCCTACATTATTCGATACGCCGAAGCTCGTCGTGGCGCCCCCCGAGACGATAACCGCGCCGAACCGTTAACTATTTTTAATATCGCGCGCCCACCCTACACACACACACACACACAGGCGCGCGCGTACGCCGACAAAGTACAGTATATGATATGTACACACATATACACACATACACATATCATTATTATAATACTTTGAGGGGACTGCCCCCTCGTCTTGTACACACACACACACACCATAATGGAAATATTGGCGACAGAATGATGTTGGCGTCGTCGTCGTCGTCGTCGTCGTCGCCCCGTCGTCGGTCGGTCGTCGGTCGGACTGTCGGTGTGTATCGCCGCCGGTGCGGCTAGCCTGGACGTCTTCGGGTGGCGGACGCGGCGTACTGGCGGCGCGCGCGGGCTCCGGCCGGCTGGGCGCGCGCGCGCCCGTGTGTGTACGTGTGCGCGCGTATACGCCGTGTACACACGTGTGCCGGCGCGTCCGTGTGTGCGTGTGGAGCCTTTCGCCTTGGCGTCCGACATCTTTTGAGTCTGCCGCACATGCATGGCACCGCGCGGCAACAACAACAACAACAACAACACGTCCCTCCGCCGCACGTACACACACACATTATAATACTCGTATTATATTATTGTATGTGCGCGTGTGCGGGTGCGTTTATTATACGAGGGCGGACTGCGTGCGTGCACATGCAAACGCGGGGGAGAAATCGGTGACGGGTGCACGGTGGACGCCGGGGTTGGGGTGAGTGACTAAATATATCGGGAAGGACGAAGGACGATGCAGCAGACGGTTATACACACAACGATATTAATATATATACACACCGTACGCGTATATAGACTGTGTACCAGTGGCGACAGCGTGTGTGTGTGTGTGTGTGCGTCGACGTTCGACGGGAAAATAATATGTATATGGAAAAAAAAAAACAAAAAAAAAAAAAAAAAAAAAAAAAAACAACAACCACTTGGACTCTACGGCGGAAGGGCGACGTTGCGGCAAAAATCGGTCGACGCCACTTCGATTGAATTACGTCGTCGTCGTCAGGGGCGCAGCGAAGTAATTTTTGTTTTTTTTTTTTTTTTTTTATCCGGGAGTAGAGTGTGTTACTTTGGCCTGCAACCGATTAAACCTTTATTTTGTGTGACCGGAGAACTACAAATATTTTAATGTTCATAATACTTTTTCAGTTTTGTTCGATTTGCGTTTAATATTATACAATAGGGAAAACCTCTTAAAAACGACCGTAGGCGCCCGTTACAAATAAACCCCCAACCGCAGCCAACCTCAAAATTGATCAAGCCTTCTCTATGGCCAATGGACGACAATTATTATTATTGTTTAGAAGTAATAGTATTACGTGTCGGACGTCGGTGTGACGGTAATCCACTACAATTTCGCGCGGGCGCATACAGGATAAGAATAGTAATACCCAGTGTGGCCAACGGCAGTGCCGGATCTAGAGAATCACTTCCAAAAGCGGAACGAAACGTTTAAATATTTTTACATTTTGCGCCCCATCATAATGGCGCCCGGGACAAGTGCCCCGGTTCGCTCCCCCCCCCCCTAGATCCGGCACTGGCCAACGGTATACATAAATAGAACGCGGACGAGTCGCAATAATTTCTCTGTTGATTATTTCTTAATGTGGATATCATAATATTTTCTTATCGAAGCGACAACAATGTTAATTATATCACAATAGGTACTTACACTACAATTGATTAGTTACATTAATCAATGCTATACTGACTATTAAACATTATATTTCAGTTAAAAATTCAAATACCATAAACATTTTCATATGGCAGACGGCAGACAGCAGTTGTTGTTTACATTTGAAAATATAAAATTCTGAGCTAAAATGTTAAACTCCGCCAAAGGCGCGGGGCCCAAAAAATTGTGCCCCCGAAAATTCTATTTCGAAAACCGAAATGGGATTCACTCCAAAATGATGTTCTTTATTAATTTGACAATAGGTGTTTTTACTCTAAGATTACTTTTGAAACCCATTTTGCGTACACTTTTGCGTAAATATGTTGTTGTTTTTAGTAAAATATCGTGATTACTAGTGATGTGAGTAAAGAATATTTTCTGTTACAGAGAATATTCTCGAGAAGATTATTACCGGAGAATAATCTCAAGAAGTAACGAAAACCTGCGAAAATACACGATCTATAACGTCGTAATCAAATTTAGTCATAAACTATTTATTTAATCATAGAATCAGATAATTTAATAAATGTAGGTATAGGTACTTAAGGTAATAAGTTATTTTTATAATGAATATTTTTTTGTTTACGTGAAATTTATCATTTATCTGTTTTAAAAATACTTATATTATTCAATATATATATAAATGTTACTATCGGCCGTCGAATATTCTGTTTATATATAGTTTAAATTTTCGACTTGTATTGTAAAATTCCGGTGAAAAACATAATATAATATAGATACCAGGTACCTACAATAAAGCCTCATTTACACGATGATAGTAAACGTGATAGTTGCTGTCATGACGATAACTATCACATATGTGATAGTAGCACTATCGCCCATGAAGACTAGAATAAGGAGGCCAATTTCCGTTAAAGAAAAACGTACCGAAAAGAGTTGCACGATTAAATTGCCACAGGCTGCGTTGAAGTGGCAAGGGTTGCTACTTTAACACGCGTAGTATAGGAGTTACCGAAGTTTTTTTGAGTTTTATAAAATAATTAGCAATATTTTTAATCCTAACCTATTATGTATTTCGTAGGTTATAAGATTATGCATAAATTGATGTGCATATAAATATATGCTGTAATAACATTATCTAGTGCCCTAAGTAGCTTTTTTTATATATTAATTTTTTCAAGATTAATATAGTTATTTAAAAAAAAATTTAAAGAATTGATTTTTAACAACTTATAAAATGCGTAATAATGCACATATCAAAAATCAGCTACGTAGGGCGCTAGATAATTTTGTTCTCTATAATTTATTAATTATTTAATATTTCTACAATATTGTCAGGTTGATGAAAACGAAAAATGTACAAACGTGTTTTTTTAAACAAATATCGTGAATAAATGATAATAAAAATGATATTGACACAAGTCTATTTTTAAATTACTTAAAAATATATTTAAATATTTTCAAGTTATTGGATGTTTTTTTTTATTAAGATTTCTTAAAAATTGCCTATACAGAACCCCTTAAAAACCTCGCATACGACATCCTATAGTATAATGTTTCCATTGACCAAAATTAATAGGACCGGTTTCTTAACAAATTGGTTTTAGCCTGAAATATTTACGAGTATATATATATATAATATTTTACCTAATTATACCATGATTATGAATAAGATTTTATTCAACGATGTTTGAATTTTCATTAAAATTTTTCACAAAAGCTTTGCAAGTTTTCTTTATACACCACCATTTAATTAATCCAGAAGCCAAAGGTCTACTACTACTAACAAAGGTTTAGTAATTTAATAAAAGTTAATTTCCACGCTCAGATTTAATAAATTGAGCTGAATTTTTTTATTATCAGTATTTTATATATTATTTTCATTATTATTAAATTTATAAATTGTACGTACCTATACAATATACATATAACTATAACACTTTAAACACTGTGTGTCTGTGTGATTCATTCAAACAATTTATAATTTATAACTTTCCAGTTATCGGATTCGCAATATTGCAGTCGATTAAAAGCTGATAAGAAATGACATGATTGACGATTGTTACAAAATGTTCATGTTTTAGATTCTGAGCGAAGCAAAGAATGTATTGGGTTTGCAATGATGTGTTTTTTAATTTAAATAAAAAAAAATAATCTTCTTCTTCTTCTCCTTCGCCTTCTCTCCCAACTATTTGGGGTCGGCCAAATAAAAAAAAATAATAAAAATATAAATATATGCCTTTACATGCTTATGATATATACCTAATCATACAATCATACGTACATACATTATTATGTATAATATATAAGTTACCCCACTTAACTTTTTCAATAATATTAAATAACATTGTACTAAACTTCGCTAAGAATCGTTTATGCATCAACGTGCAAAGTACTTTTACTCTCTACTGACGGATTTTTTTTAGTAAGAACCTTTATGCAGGTATATTTTTCTGTGTGGAATTTACAATCGCCGATATTTTTAATATTTTATTTAAAGTATAAAATATAATAAATAGGTAATAAATAAAAAAATAAAAAAAACCAAAATACCAACCAGTTTCCCGAAAATCAATACAAGATGAAAATTGTATATTGAAATATTTAAATACAAGTATTTGGAGTAGGTATAGGTACGAACAAATACATTAAAATATATATTTGAATACCATACAAAATGATGAATTTAAAAAATATTCTAAATAATAAATACCTATACTATAAATGTAGTGTTGTGTATGCATACGTACAGGTACATTGTAATTACATTTAGTAAAGGTTATTATGTAAGTGCTCACACGTGTGAGCCTTACTTTGTACTCATAATGGTCTACGTGAACGGGTACAGGGAACCTTTGATCAGTAGATTCCAGAGTCCCAAACACCACTAGACTTCCAACGACTCAAGTATATTGACTGATCTATCACATTTAAAAAGCCGCTGAACCTATTTGAACCGAACTGAACACAGATCAGGATTGGAAAAAACCCGGGTTTTAAAAAAAAGCCCAAAATTTAGGTTATTCCCATAAACCATCCCCCCCAAAAAAAACCCCAATATTACCCTGAGTTTTTTTCGTGTTCATTTCTAATTTTGATGAGAATAATCATTTAATGATAATGCTGAAGTATATATGTGTTATACTTGTATTTAAAAAATTTTCTTGGCTATTATTTTTTACATTATACTTATACACTTATATTTATAATTAATAATTATAATTTATATTTATGATTTACATCGCTAAAGTTAATATGAAGTGCATTGTATACAATAACAAATTTTTCCACTTGAACCGTAACATATACATATACACATTTATGTATCATTGGTTGAATTGGAAAAGAAAATAAGGACGGACTTTGAGCTTGGTTAAAAAAATCAGCATTCAATGAAACATATTAAAGAAAAAGAAAGCCGCAGGGGACTTCGTCTCCTACAACTCCTATCCAGAGTTTCTTAATGGGGAGAAATTTTTAAAAAAAATTTCGGATTATTATATAACATGAATAGAATATAAAAATACATTTTTTTTTTACATCAAAGTTGGATTGCATATTTTCAAGAAAGCACAATTAAGGCATTCCTCTTTCAAAAGAATTGAACATTTTCCTTTTAAATGAATTGTTGATGGCGCTGTAGATGTAGACCGAAATCCAGTTTTTATATAATTTTTAAACAAATTTTTTTATAAACTACTGATAAGTGGTCAAAAAGTTTTGAAAATTATATCTTGTTAATTACAAGTCAATACGTCAATTTATCAATACTACTTTAAATAATTGGTGTAAATTTCAAGTCTCTGACATTATATAACTTTCTGATTTATAATTATGTTTGGTCATTTTTGATATAAATTTTCTGTTCACTAAAGAAAACTACTTACTGGGAAAATCACAAATTTACCTCTTTAAAATATCAACTACAATAAATTTCCTGTCAGAAAGCTTAAACTCCCATTAAACTCATTTTACCTAAACTAAAATTTGAATAAAAACGACTAGGTATACGACAACGGATACGAAAACATGTGATTAATGGTGGAAGTTTAGAACACAAATCACCATTCCACTAATAAAATTAAATGTAAATAACTACCAAATAACGGAAATGTATCGGTGTCGCATTGATTTCGCCAATAGATTTCACCATCCTTTTAGGCTTTAGACATTCATAGATAATGATGATTATTTATTACCTTATACTATAGGTATCTATCTATAAGATAATAAATAATCGTATATTATTTATACCTATACCTATAGGCTATAGTAATAAATAATAATACAATTTTCAAGTTATTATTTTATTTTTGCATAAGGCGATGATTGACACCAAACTAATTTGAGTTTGGCATTTTATACATTTTAACTAATGTATTACATAAATATAAGCCTTGATTTACAGGACACAGGTATATTGTGTACCTATATTAATACTACTAGAAATAATATATAATCAATGTTTATACACATAAATTACAAATGTTAATATACCGTCAAATGCTACAACTTGGGGCAGTTTTCAATTTTAAACTTACATAACTTTTTAACCGATTTAGTTATAGTATTGATTTTCGTGTCAAAAGTTTACTCCTAGACTGCTTATTAACACCTTTATAGTTTTGTATATTTTTTTTTTTACTTAAGTGCCTTTTTTTACATTTTTTTCTTGTTGTCCCAAGTTGTACGCAGGGTGTCACAACTTGGACCAGTCTACTGAAAATTCTTAAAAACCTAGTTTTCAATGCCTATGACCACATGTGACATATCCATTATTTTTAGAAATGTAATTATTTAGTAAATAGAAAAAAAAAATTCAAAATACTTTTATTTTAACCTTTAATATTAAAAAAAAACCATAATTAAATAACAGTATTTTCTTTAACAAAATTAATATAATAATACATTTAGTGATATCAAAATGTAAGAATATAGCAGTTAGTAACAAATCTATCTTGATTTTCAGACTCAAAAATTAAATATCAGCCTTTCCTTATAAATATAATACATAACAATACCTATGTTCATAACAGTTAATATAAAAATGGTAATAATATCACATATTAAAAGTAAATCTGCCACGATACTCTGATTCAACTTTAAGAATTCTAATGATATTTTCTTTTTTGCGACTTATTCAATATCATCAACATTGGGAAATATAAATGTTTCTTTATAACCTTTGTAACTTCTCATAAATTGACATTTATGAACATTATTAGATGGTTTTTTTTTTTTTTTTTTTTTTTTTAATTAAACAAAGGAAAAAATTGTATGTTCATTTTTAGTTTTAACATCATACAAATATTGATGACTTTGATACGAGGCGTATTCGAAAAGTAAGGGCCTTTTGCTTATATTTCAAAATCTAAAAGTTGTAGTAACACGTTTAAACTTGTGCATATCTGTACGTGCACTACTCGTGCAGCTTTTTCAGGTGTTGTTTTGATTCAATAGTAATTTTCGTATCTGTGCGTACAGTAAACAATGTCCGCGATAATCGTTGCTCCCGTCAGCTGTGAAGTTCGCGCTGTAATAAGATTTTTGTGTGCAAAAGGATCTTCAGCTGCTGAAATTCATCGAGAGTTATGCCTAGTTTATGGACCTACTGTAATGAGTGAAAGAAAGGTTAGACAATGGTGTCGTGATTTCAAAACTGGACAAACATATGTTCATGACGAAGAGCGGAGTGGTGTAGGCCCAGTATGCAAACCGATGAAATTGTTTCTCTGGTGGACACAAAAAACTGCGATCTGATCTCGGTTGACGATTAGTGCCCTGGCTGATGAATTTCCTCATCTTGGACGCACTACTGTCTACACAATTGTCACGGAATAACTTGGACACCACAAATCGTGTGCAAGGTGGGTACCAAAAATGCTCACCGACCAGCAAAAAGAGGAAAGAATGTCCAGTGGACGAGAGTTTTTGAACCGTTACCGACAAGATGGAAATGATTTGTTTTCCCGCATTGTTACCGGTGATGAGACGTGGATATCCTACATAAATCTAGAAACAAAACAGCAATCCATGCAATGGTGCCAGTGCGCCGCTCAACTTCACCAAAACCGAAAAAATTCAAGCAAATTCCTTACACGAGTCGAAAAATGATGGCTACCGTTTTTTGGGACGAAAAAGGCTTTCTTTTGGTTGATTTTATGGAACGTGAGACAACAATTACAGCTGACGTGTATTGTATAACGCTCAATAAGCTAAGACGTGCGATCCAAAATCGATTACATGGTAAACTGTCATCCGGTGTAATCCTCCTTCATGACAATGCGCGTCCTCACACCGCAGCCAAGACCCAAGAGAAAATTCAAGATTTTCGTTGGGAAATTTTACGGTAAAAATCGTATTTATCGATTTTTATGCTAATTTTTTGATAGTTTTTTCTTACGCGTTTATCGAAAAACTTAAAAAATCGAAAAATGACCTCTCTAAAGTACCAACTAGATGAAATTTGCTACCGGAAAATGGGTAAGCTTGTAAAGATCGGAGCACTCTTTCTGGTAGAATTTTTGATTACAGACATAAAAAAAA
>JAIPRL010004201.1:7276-27790 GCA_025469235.1 Pemphigus obesinymphae
CGTACGTTGTTTTTCCATCTTTTATAACCGGTTCGTTTCCACCGCTAGATGGCGTCCGCTATACCGTTTTTGTATAATATTATAATAAAGTTCGCGTACCATTGTACGGTCGTCTATCACCGTTACAATACATTAATTACAATTTAAACATGATTCGTACCAACCCCGACCATTTCCAAATTTTGTTTTGTTTGTAATTATTTTTTCAGTTATTAGTCGTAGTTACCTATATATTTCTCTAATATGTATTAAAACATCGTAACTCTTATAATCTATTTGTAACTTATTGTATTGTTAGATACTCCAAAACCATTATAGGTATGTACCATGACTTGTTATTGTAATAAAACTTTATTCTCTTTTAAGACTATTTCCAGCCCCGGGGCTGTTGGGTTTTTTGACGAAGTAGAGTCATTAAAGAAAATAACCAAGAAATTACGCGACGACGGTGTAAACATTATCATTGGTCTTGGCCATAGTGGCATTGAGGTGGATAAAATAATTGCCAAGGAAGTGGAAGATATTGATATAATCGTTGGAGGACATTCACATACGTTTTTATATTCCGGTAAGCATATATTAATAAACAAATCTACCTTGAAATAGTTATAAGTGCAATTAGTAGAGTAGAATGTAGATACCTACAACATTTTCTTGAGAGGGGTTTTTATTTTACACTCATATTTATTTCGGCTTAAATAGCTACCAAAAAATAATTCAATTAGTAAATATGGTGGTTACCATAATAGAAAAATAAAACTAGTTCACGGAAAAATATGAAACGAAATGTAAAGAAATCAAATCAACGCCAACAGTATCCATAGAGTAGAGATCTTAGCGTTCTAAATGTCCACACTACCTATACCATTAGGCTACGGGTCTAACGACCCGTATGTGAAATTTACCATGTAATAAAAACAAATATTGTAACATTGCTGAACTACTAATAGCCATAACGTTTAAGCTAAATTAGACCGCCAAATTCTGATTGTATCATCGTTTTCAACGTCAAAAACGAATAGGCTCCATAAAAAAATCAAAAAACTAAACATTGGATAGTTAGGTTAGTTGCGTTACTCTCGCATTACTCTTGTATTCTAATCATTCGTAACCACAAACTCGGAACTTGTAACTTAATTTCCACTTCGGGAAATCCGATGATAACATTATATAGTTGTTATTTGTATACTGAAGATGATAACATCGTTATCAAAATACGTATTTACAAAACAAAAGTAAATATTTTGTGAAACTAAGTTTTTTATTATTATTAAATTTAAATATTCACAAGTACCTACCCTAAATCATAAACATGAAATGAAAATATAAAAATCGAGATATTCTTTTGTAGGTCTGCGAACTACAGCTTTATGTTGAAAAATTAATCATTCCAATTCTAACAGTTCGACACGAGGCGTGCTTCGACAATAATTTTAAAAACATATGATGATTCTTCATTTCTTACCCGATTTTCTTTTTTTGGATAAAAAAGTAAAGATCTTTTTGAAAAGAAGAACAATAGTTGTTGAATAAAGATAAAAATATTTAATAATACATTTAATTTACAAGTACTTAGAGATAATTTCATATATTCCCTGTAATAGCATTATCAAAGAATATTATTGAAAAGAAAATACCGTACCATTCTATAAACCTATTCAAAATTCTTATTTTATATATTTTAATAGCTGCAGCTAAAAAAAAATTTATGATAAAATCTGAGACTTAAATAAAATTAAAGTTCAAGGCCCCAGTTCAATGCATCCCCATGCAGCACCGTTAAATCATATAATTGCATAATAGTGTTAGTTAATACATTTTGGAGGTTAAATTAAAAAAATATATATAAATATGTATATTGATTTTTTTCCAAGTGTCTATTCAACGTATATTATGTACATGTTTGAGGGATATAATTTTTTAGTGGGTCAAGCCTGCTCCGCCCATCTATTTTGCTAATGGTATAAAGGGCGACAAAATTGGTTGCCTTAGGGTGCCAATAGCGGTTAGCACGGCACTGGGTGTCTTTAATTCATGTCTATCCATTGTATTTTCTGATATGGTATAAAAAAAAAACAAAAATGTCTTAATAATTTATTTTTACTTTAATATTTCATTTTTAAGTTATGCCTTGTGCAGTGGCATATTTAGTAGGATAACTTTTTCAGACAGCACGTTTTTATGGGACAACAAATAATATACAGGCGAATGATATTTTTTTTGCTTATTTTGGTCGATGGGGAGAGGCGTAATTTATTCCGCTACACCTAAAAAAATTACGTGTGCGCCATTGCTGCGACTATAAGTGTAATTGCACATTATAAAATAAATTTATTTTGCATGAAGTGTTCAATTATTTTATGAAGTATTATTTAAGTATAAATTAATATAGATACTTAATTCGGGTGTTCATCATTTCCCTACGATAATTTTAATCTCTAGCAAATAAAAAAAAAAAGTTATTTATAAGGATTATTTATCGAGTACCTGTCTTTCATCACGCGTCACAGTTATTTCACCGGTAAATTTACAGGTGGAATACTGGTTACCTTAAAATTATTGTCACCGTGCGGTAAAATATTGTATAGGTTATGGCGCACATCGTACGATATAATGTTAAGAGGGCACAACACACCCGTTTTTTAAGAGGTTTTTATAGGCAAATTTAGTTTCACCTTTTATTGTTATGTAATTGCTGCCATATTTGTTCAAAAAACCACGTTATATCTACTTACTTTCGTATTTTGAGTTTAAATTATCATAAATCATTATATTGGTACTAAATAAAAGAAAAGAACTTTTTTTTTTAACTTTTGACAGAGGTTTTTTTACAAGTATTTTAAATCTATAATGGTTGATCCTTAAAAATGTCAAAATTTTACAATTTCAAATTGCTAATGAAAAATACAACTTCAACATTAAACAAAAATGGCTCTGTTGAAATTTAGTAAATGTTCGATGTAAATATTATTTGTCTACTATTATTCTAGCTGATAAAATATTTGAAGTACGAAACTATACGGCAAGCATTTTTTGGCAAGTGACGTCCTCTTGTATCTACATAATAATAACTATTATTTTTCATTTAATTTGCAGTTTTAACTAAATATTTCGTAATATGTAATTATGTGAACACCTATTTCTTTTTAATAATCATAATCGAATTTCCGTTTTCCAAGTTCTGGGAAATTGCCTTTCCTGGAATTACTCATAGGTTATTTTACAAGTGTCAGGTATCCCGTAGTGTCATAATTTATAATAATTACCAGTTTGTGCAAAAACAAAAAAAATCATTGCTTATATTTGTTTTGTTTGCGCCAAATATACCTGAACATTTTATTCCTAAATATATACAATATGCCTACGAACTAAATTAAATATATTTTAGTTCAGCAATTTCAATTCTGATATCAACATAAAACTAACATAAAAACTGGTAACTTTGATAAAATATAAAGTTTCGATTCACGACTACATGTGATGTGTTGTATTATTGTACAATAATAGTGTATAGTGTACTATTAAGTACATGTACTAAAATATACTCGCATATCTAAAAATATAATATACTAAACAATATAATATAGTATATTATAATATGAGTACCTATAGATAATTCACGAATTCGGAACTATGAATTTATGGTTCCATCTCAAAATTTATTCCGGAATGGAACATTTATCAGTTAAGCGTTCCACTAAACAATCCGGAGCGGAACTTTAACATTACTTTTTTCCATTTAAAGTTCCGGAACAGAACATTGATCTGTTAAGCGTTCCAAATTATTTTCTATTCGAGATTGACGTTATTCATGAATAATTATTTAATTTAATCATGATTAAATTAACTTATGAATGATTAATTTTAAAATATTATATTTTTTTTTTTATTAAAATTGTTAGTAATTATGCTTTTATACCTAGTAGTATTTATAACCTTATTATTATAAGGAAGTTTTGAGATTTTTTACCATTATTTTTAAACCCAATTTCCTTCTAATTTTAGAGACTTAAGACTGTTTGAATATACTATATATGTTGTGTACCTATACCGGTATGATTAAAAATATTGTTTTTTTTTTCATTTTTTCTGCAAGAAAAAAAGTAAGATAACTAAAAAAAAATTGAATTGAAACACAATTACAGTATAAATACAATGATTTAAGAATAGGTAAAATTTAGATTTACTCCCTCCTCATACAATATAATTATCGATTATAACGCAGTTTATTTGAACATTATATTTTATGGCTTTCGAGAATGTATTTTATCGATGGACCGTATTACTTAATATAATATCTAAGTAGGTACCTCCTAACTGTAGACAACTTATTGAGTACAACTATATGGGATCCCGGACTAAATGTTCTATTTAAATATAGTTAGACAAATTTCAGATACAATATTTGACGGTCAGAAAAAATTATTCTTCTAATATATAGTTGGAACTTTAATGCAGTAATTTTTTTATTTCCACAGTATTTTCTTGCAAAGAGGACAGGTACTTATCCACCTATATGTTTATTTACTTGTGTACTAATGTCGTATACGCCATACCAAAATATTTTTGTTATAATAAAATTTTAAGTGTAATTTTTGGTTTAATAATAATAATAATAATATTGGTATAACAATCATACATTTTAATGTCTGAAGTACAATGTCAGCACTAATTGGCAAGTATTCTATTAACTTATTGAAGCTAGATGAAAATTTAGCTTAGGTTAGCATTAGATTATTATATTATATAAAATTATTAAATAAATATATATATGTGTGTATATTGTACATGTTAAATATACATTTTCGTGAATATTTACGTACCAAAATATAGACCTATATTATATTTAATTAAATTCAATAATAATATCTACTTATGGATATGACTTATTAAAAAATTACGATTGATGTCTGTGTGGGTGGGTATGGGGGAGTGAACCCTGTCCAATGGGTCTGTTTGCTCGCAGTACGAATTTTACATTTTAGGCATTGATACGATTGATTTTATATTGTATATGCGCTGCGTAGTATCATGCGTACATGATAATATGGTAACGGCGATTTACCGGTGAAAATATTTGTGACGTAACCGTGATGTATCGTAGCAATGTTTGGGAAGTGCGCACTTTTACCAGTGAAATAGAATCATGCGCATACCTTATTTTCAGTTTCGTTGAAGAAATTATGTAAATTTAGCTTTTATCGGAAATCGGAATAATTGTATCTATTAATGAAATATCTGACTATTTGGTTGTCGCACGTGATGATGTGTATTTTATAAATATATTTGTTTAGAAAAAATTAAAATTCACGGAATTAAAACATTAATATTTAATATAGAGAGTATAGAATTATGATTTATGCGTAGTTTTATGAAAAAAATAATCATTTTTAACAACTATAATGTACAAATATGAAATATTTTGTGTAATTTAAAATTAAATAATTTGTTCAGGCTCTCAACCAAGCATTGAAAAACCATATGGACCATATCCATTGCATGTGCAAAATGCCGAAAATGAGGTCCCGATCCTACAAGCATACGCGAACACAAAATACATAGGCAAAGTTAATTTACGATTTAATTCTAATGGGGTTTTAATTAATATTGATGGTTCGCCAACATTACTGAATCATGAAATAAAAAAAGGTAAATACATTAGTACTACATTTTATATTTTTAACAAAATATTTTCCAATTACTTTTCATATTCTTTTATTAGATCCATCAATGTTGACCATAGTCAATCAATGGAAGCCAAAGGTAACTGAAATTACAAACGTTACAATTGGGCGTACAGCTGTTGAATTGATGAACAAGTGTCACCAAAAGGAATGTAATATAGGAAACCTCATAGCTGATTCTTTAGTATACTACGTATGTAATTTTGAACTATTATAATATTTCATTTTAAAATAAATATGTTTACGACGTTTTACCTAATATAAAATGTAAAGAATATCAAGAGCAAAAATGATTACAATGAAATATGGACCGACGCTCCTATTGGACTTGTTCAAGCTGGTGGTATTAGGACTTCTATTAACGAAACGGACCATGATGGTAGGTATAATTTTTTACTTATCAATTAAAATAATTTTAAACACACATGTGGTCTAAAAATGTAACAATTAATAACAATAATTAATAAATGTAGTTACTCTCATAACTATTTGGAGTCAGCCACCCAAGTCCTCCACATCCACTTAACTCGATCTTCGGTATTCTTTAACTTACATCCAGTGATATAAAATACAGATACATTTTGAAAGTATTCAAATATTTTTTATTATAAGTTATAGGTATGTTATGTACAATTTATTAGTACATAAAATAAATAAACTATATTTTTATATTATATTAAATTTCAAGGTACAAATCTTAGATTTGGAATTCACACTCCCTTCCTTAATATCACCCATCACCATATGACACTCCTATTCAGCATTGGTTCTTTTTATAAAGATCTCGAGAATTTTTATTCTCCGTCATTGAGCTTTAAGTTTTAAGCTTTTATCTTAAAGCACCACATTAATGTTATTATTTGTAATGCGCCTAAGATCTTGAGATTTGCCAAACGTAACAGTAAAAAACATTTAAGATAACAATCTTCGGTTTATTCTCTTCACTCTTTTTATTTCACCTTGGTTAGATCTGTACTCGAGTATGATAGAATAGTTCGATATCCATATTAGGCTAAAGATCAATTGACAATTGAGCATGTACAGAATACTTTTCTTTCGTATATTTGGTATATTCTTAAAATTGAACACTCTAAACACGAATACTTCCTTATCGAAAGTTTCTTAATATCCCCACTCTTTTTTCCTGAAGTATTGAAGCAGATCGTTGTTATATTACCTCCATTTTAAATGACACTCTAGATGTGCCTGATCTTCTCTCAAATATTTCTTTCCATGTTCCTATTCATCATACTATAACAATTCATTACATTGAATGCTTCGCCTTGCTAATAGTTATTTGTTTTAAAAACATTGTTTGTTAGTTTATAATTCTAATTACTGTTATCTTTGGTTTTGAATATAATTCTTTTTATATTATATTTGTAAAGTATTGCCCGGTTGGGCATTTATTAATAATAAATAAATAAATACCCACTTAAAGATCTCTCAAGAAACTTCGTCAGATGCCTACTCTAGATCAATAAAAACCACACACAATGAAATATCAATAATATTAATATAATTAATATTAAAATGTTTTCTTTTTTTTTCTCTATACTTCTGTTTGCAAAAGAAGACCGCGTGACGTTATAAGGTCATATATCGCGGCGGTGTCCTATTTACATAGCAATTACATATATATTTTATACGGGAATCAATGACGTGACTTAAGATAATTAATAATTAATAATAGTGATGTTACGAACTGTTCGGAACTTAACCGAATCGAACCTGGGGTGTTTGGTTCGGTTCAAAAATCGAACTCAAAATTGAAAATATTCGAACCAAACTAATTTCAAAATAGTTCTGTTTCAATGTCGAACCAAGAAAAAAAATTAGAATCTAATTTGTCGAAAATCACCAAAAAAAATCAAAAATATTTAAATATGTAGTTTTTCTTTTTTTAGAATGGATAATAATTTTTCCCGTAATATATATGAGTACCTACTTATTATTGAGGAATTTTTGTTATCGTTTATCAATATAATATGATATGATGTACTTATTAAAATTATTTATGAATCATATACCCATATTCTATAATATGCTTATAAATATAGAGCGATGTTTATAAATATTTAAAATATTTTATATTAGTATCGATCACTGATTATTCTGACGAGTTTTCGGCGTTGGAAGCGGGAGAAAATAATATATTTTATTGGGGAAAAAAGAAGCTATTGAATTGCCATTTTGAAATCAAATAAGTACTTAATTGTTTTTAATTTTTTTGATATTAGATTCGGGTACGATATTTAAATAGAATAGTTCGGTTCGGTTCGGGATCGAATAAAAAATTGTAAGTTCGGTTCTGTTAGGGTTCGTTGAAATTTTAAAAAGTTCGGTTTAGGTGCGGTAACATAACTAATAATTATTTATATTTACTGTTCTATAATATATATATATATATATATATATATATATATATAATATAATATCTATATAGATATAGATATATAGATTATATTATAACGAAAATGTAAAATGAGTAAAATTTTCATAAGTCCGCGTTTTTTGTTAAATATTGGTGTAAGTTTTATCGTATAAAAATAAATATAATATATAAAAATTAAATATTAAATTTACAAAATATTAATGTATAAGATCATACACACTACACAGGGTTGCATGCGACAGCCACTGCTATTCATACTACGATGAACTGCTTATCACGTATTCGTTGGTTTATTTATATTTTCTACAAAACTATAATTTGGGATTATAATGATAGTAACATTATTATATTATTATAACCTATTGGCTTTTTAAAAGTTTTACATTATCAATCTTCTATACTTCAGTGTTATTATATGTAGGTATATACAAAAGTGATTGTACGAAATGATCATGCCTATATAAACATTTTCAAAACTCGAAAATAGAAGTTTAATAAATATTAATTTAGGAAAACAAGTATGTTATCATTTAATATTTACTAATGATATTACAGTGGTAAAAATATGTTTCTACAAAATAAACAAAACGGAATTAAAATTGTATTAAAGTATAATCCGAATATTGTCACCTACAAATTTTATAATTGATGTAGGTACTACAAAACGACCAAACCAATCAAAATAATTGTTAATTTTTTTTTCGTAAACATGTTTTTTTTTTTTTAAATAAATACTATGATTACACAATAAAAAAAGTGGTACTGACATGGGATTATTTTAAAATGTTAGATTTTTAATTCCTCTAAAATTTCTTAAATAGAACTCCTTAAAATCTCCTTAAATTCTGTATTTGTAATATTTAATTATTATATATTATATTTATTTATATACGATAAAACTTACACCAACATTTAGAAAAATACACGGACTTATGAAAATTGTACTTATTTGTCATTTTCGTCGTATATAACGATAAATAAAAATAATTATTAGTGATGTTACGAACCCAGATTTTTGAGGTCGAATAGAAACCGAACCGAACTTTTTCAAATTTTAACGAACCCAAAATGAACTGAACTACTCAATTTAAATATCGAACCTGAACCGAACTTCAAAACATTCGTCGATAATAAGTACTCATATATATTACGGGAAAAATTATTATTCATCCTAAAAATAAGAAATACTACTTATTTAAATATTTAGATTTTCTTAATGATTTTCAACAAATTAGGTTCAATTTTTTTTTTCTTGGTTCGACATTCGAACAGAACTGATTTGTGATTAGTTTGGTTCGAATATTTTCAATTTTGAATTAGATTTTCGAACAGTCCGTAACATTATTAATGATTATATTAAGCCGTGTTAGTGATTCTTATGTAATATATAATGTAATTTCTATGTAAATGGGCTGCCGTCGCGATATATGATCTTATAACGTCATGCGACCTTCTTTCGCAAGCTCTAGCTCCTCAACGAATGGGCGTAAACAAATTTTATTACAATCATTAATCATATTGATTAATTATCTATCAATTAAGCTTATGTAATTTTTTTATGTTGTATGATCCTTTAATAATGTATATTTTTTACTTAAAAGAAAATTTTTTTTTTGTTGCTGTAGATACTAAATATTTTAACTTTTGATTTTGATATTTTTCAACAACAGTTTAAAAAGAGTACGAAATGTCACTTAGATATGTCAGATATTTTCAACTCTTTATTATTCGAATAGTTTAAGAGAATGTGGGTTATATTATATTTTATGTATTATATTTATTTTTATGCGATAAAACTTGCACAATCATACGTTATAAAAAAAATACATTTTTAGTATTGTATGGGCTTTTAATTAAACGTAATATTTTTATTAATTTACACAAATTTATAAGCTTATATCACTATGTGATGAAATGGATTGTTTGAAAATTAATTAAAATATTCTTGATATTTTTAATGCAGTTTAGGGCGAAATTGGGGCAGCGTTGTTTAAAAAACATACTCATATTTAAATAAATAGCATACTAATATTCCATTTTATTTTTGTATTGGGTTATAAAGTAATTATAAAAATGTTGGTGCCTAATTACGCTTCTAAAATTATATAATTAAATATGGAAATGTATTTAAAAATGTTACCTATATTTTGAATTTTTCTTCGTTCCCTCAGAAGTGCTGCAAGTGCCAGATTTTCCCTCCATATCATATCCTTAAATCATAATTATATGATCTGAGTATACCAGAAATAAAAACTATATAGGTTATAAATAGATAAATAAATAGATTTTAATTAATAAATTATAACACATTTTTTACTTTTATAAAATGTTTTTGAAATGTTTTACATATTTTCTTTTGTAAACATACTTTGTTTAAATATTTAACGTAGATTAACTTTGAAATAGTATTTCATGAACAATATTTAAATCTATAAAATAAAAATTATATAATTTTATTTTAATTATAGGCTACATCACATTAGGACAGTTGATCAATGTAATGCCGTTTGCGAATAAACTTGTCAAAATTACAATTAACGGTTCTACCCTTTTGGAAGCATTTGAACACAGTGTTTCTGACTACACTATAAATCGTGGTAGTGGAAAACTTTTACAAGTATCCGGTAAGTAAAAAGTCAATTAACTAAAAATATAAATTACAATATACAATATTTTTCTGAAAACGTTGATGTATCAATATCGAATATTGAACAATCAGTTAATTATTTGTAAGTATTTAAAGTTTATAAGATCGGATTAGTGCAGTGTACTATATAAAGTATTCTCTGTCCTTGCACACACCAACAATCTATACTGTCAATAATTAAATATACTGTTGGTTCAATAACCAATATTCTAACTTTTTACATTTTCAGAAAAATATTTTGCGTTGAAATATCAAGTCAAAAATAAACGTTGAAATTATGAAAATTATATATATATATAAAAAAAAAAAAACAAGAATAAAAAGCAATAAAAATTCTAAAATCACCTAAAAGTTTAGTAAAATAAGTATTTTAAATTTACAAAAAAATCAAATTTTTAAGAAGACAAATATTCAAAGAAAATTGGTAAACTTTGTAAAAACTAATATAGTATGTTTTGTTACAACCATCACTCGGAGCTCGTGTAAATTATATACTCTACGGCCCAGGGCTCCAAACTACGACCCGTGGGCCGGATACGGCCCGCGAACAAGTTTTTACTGGCCCACAGCACCCATAGGACGGTAAATAAAATATAGATATCTAAGGGCCAGTTGTACAGTTGCGTGGTTAACAGTGATTAGCTAATCAACGATTAAATGTTAATCGTCGATTATTATCATGGGTGTTGTATAGTGGACGGTTAAACCGTGATTAGTTAATCAACATAATATGATGTACCTATTTTACAATATTTTTATTGCTTTTATTTTACAGTTGGTACTAATTTATTTATTTTTAAAATTGTTTGATCAATCAGTTTTATCAATTATTTTTCCATTATTGTTGTTTGGAATTTGAATTTGAATGGCTTTTTATTTTTCTACTCATCACATATTTATAATTATTTTATTTTTACGTGTCATTAATTAATAATTATGAACCCGGCAAAGAAAAATAGAGCAGTAAATTTCACAGCAACTGAATCTGATTTACTAATTACGTTAATAAAAAAGTACCAAGGAATCATTAATAATCTTAATATTTAAATAATAATTCTTTATATAGGTAATACTAGCCCTTAAAATTTCCAAATTTTCGTACTACACATTTAGTCCCGAAATATTCATTGGTAGAAATAAAAAAGGGATAGGTTAATGACTAGTTCCTTGAAAAAGTAGGTAACTATTATATTTTATTATCATTTTTGTAAACCATAACATATACAGTGTCCCACTGGGTTCTGAAATTTGCAAAAACTTGTTTTTTTTTTTTATATAACTATTAATACTCTGTGCTACAATTATTATGCTTAAGATAATTTTCATTTTCGTTCGGTTTTTCGTTTATACGTATCATAAAATCGGATTAAATAATATTTATACTTGACAAAAAAAAAAGTTATGATAAATTATAAAACGATGTGAAATATTAATATTATAGATACTAAAAGGATAACTATATGAATCATTATTTTTGAGCACCCCCCCCCTTTAAAAAATCCTGTGTACGACACTGATGTCTTCTTCTTCTCCTTCGCCTTCTCTCCCAACTATTTGGGGTCGGCCACCGTGGTCCTACACTTCCACTTAACTCTATCTTCCGCATCTTATTCACTTACTCCCACCTTCCTCATATCACTCACCATCATATCCCCCCATCTATTTTTCGGTCTTCTTCTCCCCCTCTTACTAACAACATGCTATCCCCTTACTAATCTTACTGCCTCAGTCTCTTCCCTCTTTAATACATGCCCGAGCGTACGCCACTGATGTGAATTTGAATAACATACTTTTAAATTTCGTACTACACACTTCATTTTTCGTACTACACAAAGTGTGTGGTACTAGACATAATTTTAGGGGCTGCGTAATACACTATTTAAAAAAAAAAAGAGATAGTGTCACAATATTATACAATGAAAAATATTTGGGGAGGAGATACTACATATTGAATGACTTTCAGCTGGGAGATGGAGGTTATCGAAGAGCTGGAGATCTCAAGAAAAATAGGATTATAGTTGGAGATATTCCATTTGAGTCAGTCAATCTAACAAATGCAATGTCAAGGACGTCTGGTCTACATTTCTGAGATGTTGAGGAGTAGGAAGGCGAGTTTGGGGCTATTACGTTACGTATTTTGGTAGTTGTGGAAATTGTTGTTATTGTTTTATCGCGATCCAAGTTTTTGAATTGTACATATTTTGAAAGTGAATTTCGGAGAAAGATATGTTTAGAATTGACTTTGACTACGTCTCGTATAGTTTTTACTTTTGCCGAATCACGAATGGTTAGATTTGAGACAAATCATTAGACCAGCGCTGGTCCGTAATGCGCTGGTTTGAATGGCCTTGAGATTTTTCCAGTCGTTTGGTAAAATGTATAAATGAAAACAACTGTTGAAAATATGAGTTAACTTCCTTATAAAATTTTTCGGTGCATTTTTAAGTGCGTTATTTGTGTGATTTGAACAGATTCAGGGGCTTTTCGTTTTGGTAGGTGTTTCATTATATTTTCGATGAAACCTGGAGTTGGGTATTCATTACTTCTGACATGTGAGCTTCTGATAGAATTTATGCTGTTATTAACTTCGGGGCGGACTGGGCCTTGGTTCGGCATAAATTGATATTGGTATGTATCCGCAAAGAGTTTGGCTCGATTAAGTGCCAAGAACTCTAATTTAACTTCGATTAGTCTTAGATTAGCTTGAATATGAGGCCGTCATGCTAGATTTTGTCAAAAGCCTTTTTAATGTCAAGTAGAGCCACTGCTATTTTATGCTTTTTGTTTCTATTGTTTACGATATTGTCGTTATGGTAATTATCGGCCTTTGCTTTGCTTTAATGTGTATCAAGCACTATACTTCTGTTAGAGAGAATAAGGTAGGTAGTTAAGATTTAATGGGTTTATAATGTAGAGTTTATGATGTTGTTATATAGGGTTTAGGTTTAGTACAGTGCAGATAGAGGGCGGTGGTTGAAAAGTTCTTTGGATGAATGTCTGCTATATATGGAAAACTGGAGTTTTTAATTCGTTGTATTTGAACTAGCTTTGCAGTTTTAATTGTATCTCTTATAATAGGAATGAGAGTGTTATTTCGGATGGTATGGTTTGAGACGTATCAGGGACTGTTGGTAATGTGCCTCAGGATTGTAGATTGGACCTCTTCTAGGTTTTTCCAACTAGTTTCAGTTAAATTTAAGGACTAGGATGACACCGGGTATAGTAGGATTAAACGAATATAAATTTTGTATAAATTAAGTTTCGTTGGAAGGGGGAGTGAGCTTGTGGGGTTAATTAGTGGATAGGGTTTGTATTTTATGAATTTTGCATGATTTATTATGTTTATGATGTGGGTGTTGAATTTAATTTTATTGTCTATTGTGATTATCGAATATTAAGGCACGTATTTGTTTGATTTATACAGTGAAACGTTGTAATTAACGCCAATGCGTGTTTTCTAGTTAGTACGGCATTTCTTATATTATGATGGCCCTTACTTCTAATCCTGAAAACATAGTACTTACTTCGGCAAATCACTGTCCAGTACGTGCACCACGACTCTGTTCTCTACGTCAACAACTACAACTCATGCTCGCTGCTGTTCAGTCATCCGACCTTCGTTTATACACCTCTGGCTAAAGTAAATTGCGCACGCATGGCCATAATGCGACCTACCAGGGCAGATGAAAGCGATAATCCAACTCCCCCCCCTCCTAACATCAAAGCGCATTAGACTAAATACCCTCTTAGTTACTAAATCGACGAGAAACCAGTCCCTTCCTCCTCCTCGTTTAACAACCAATCAAGCCCAAATCCTTCCCATGGTTTCAACAAACTATGGCCAAGGGAAAAGGCTACAAGCGATTCTGCCAAAACAACAACCCTTCACTTAAACTAAAAAAGGTCGATCTAACGGCCACTGACTTTTTAGACACAGACTCAGACATAGACCTAGAAACCAACTTACCTCAAACTTCAAGCAACAATATGCCAGACGTCCAAGTAGAACAATCTCAATCCTAATATGAACCAACTCAAACCACTTCAACCGACAAACAACTAAAAATTCCACCCCTAAATCATGAAACTAAACTATGTCAAAAAACTTCAGACCAAGAACCAAAATGCTGCAACTGTAGTGGATTACATGCAGAAAACCGCCAGTGTCTATCATACAAAGCAGTAATGGCTCAGAAAAAATCCAACCCTACCCACATCCAAACCACGCTAACAAAAACTATGCCTATCAATACTGAAAACCCAAATACAAAAACCCAATCAGTTCCTCCAACAGAAGATGTGAAACCTCAAAAACATACACCAAAGCTACTTCAAAATACAAACTGAAAAATAAACCAATAGTAATAATTCTTAAAATATACTTTATAAACCTGATTACCGAAATTATCGAGAAAATTGCTGAATCAGACGATTTCAAATAAACTCTCATGCTGGCCCTCTCAGCAATAATCTCTCTACACAACCACCATAGATAACTCCTTAAAGATCATTTACTGAAATTGCCAATCAATTAATAACAAAATTAGCGAATTACAACATCTTACTTCTGAACACAAAATCCCCATAGTATTATTAAATGTTAAATTAAACCCACTTTAAAAGTTCAAAAACCCTTAAAATAACCAATTTCAATACTTACAGGACTGATAGACCAGACTCCTTGGGAACCTGCCTATAGGAAGCACGGCTATATTATTCCACAAAAACATCGTGCATAAAATTATTAACATTCAAACCTCATCAACTCATCAATCGAAAACATGACAATTGTTGTGGCTAATAAAGTGCTAATAAATATAATTAGCAATCTCTTTTACCATTAAAATAAATAATATAAAAATATAGACCTAAATGAATAATTAGCAAGAAATCAAAGAATAGAATTATAATAAGTATTAAAAAAAATCAAACAAAAAATGGGTTTATGGTAACTATATAGTGGACTGTATATTTTACAACAATAATAAATAATAATAAAAAAAATAACATAAATTACAATAAAAAATAAATATACCTATCTAATATTTGTTTAAAAAAAAAGGACTGGGAAACGGCCGCGCACGGGAACCCTTACAACTATATGGTTTTTTTATGGTAAACAATAATTCAAAAAATAAACAAATAGGAATAAATACAAAAAAAAAGGTTACAGATATTTTTACCTTTGATAACTGGTCGGGCACACTATGTGGTTTTTACCAACGTAACTATGCTGAAATTGTTATCTATATGCGATGTTCCAAACTTCCGTTATCCTGAAGTCAATATGCAAATTGAATAAAATTCAAAGGCGAACGGATCCAACATTGAAATTAGCAATGGTAAGTGATTGAATGAATGATGGACATGGAAATAGCGTGTAGGTAGTAGGTACCGCAATTGGCAGCTACGTTCCAACGATGATTTTTATAAAAAATGTACGAGAAAATCATTCCAGCGTACGGTAAAATATTGACCGAAAAAATGTTTCGAAATATAAGATCACAATTTCGGTGATGCAAATGTTAATAAGTTTTTTTCTTTTAATACGTTTGTTTGACAACAAGGGTGCGATAACGAAAACCAAAACACGATGTCCAGCGGGGACGACGGTGTAAAAATTCTGCGTGCAAAACTGATTATTCTTATTGTAATAATATAAAATATATGGAATTAAAAGAATTAATTACCGAGCGGGTACACAAAAGAAAAAACTACGATTTTTATAAAGATTATCCGTACGAACGTAAACACGAGACTGAGTATATATTATTATTTAGCGTATAGGTATAAGAGGAAAAAATTTTTTGATATTGATAAATAATAATCGCTAAATTAAATTATCAAAACGCATGATTGCGAATTAATTAACAATTATTATTTATCATATCTAAATCGCTTTTATATAAATAATAAATAATTAATTAAAATTAAAAATAAATAATTCCTCGCGCCTCAACATATTTTTTTTTAATACACATTTTTTTTATATATTATTTTTTTATAATATACATTTATTTATATTTTCATAAAAGTATTGAATTTTTTTAACTATTTAATTTTTAATATTTTGATATAACCACGCAGGTACATTTTACATGAAAATGTCAGATAAATATTCTTAGATAAAATAATTATATTATATAGAATAGGTACAAAATTGTTCTCAGTATAATATTACTATTTGTTTTTACTTACAAAAAGCAGTTTGAAAGTCAATTGCAGTGATCACGGCGTGCATCAGAAATATATATTTGTAATATTATTACAGTCTAAAACTTCGTCCTTGCTTTTTACGGAGACTGCGATCACGTCAATGCATTGCACTGTACCTTTCGTCGTTTAAAATTAATTATTATTATATTGTCCTTGCTCTGAAATAATCAATATATTCATTATTGTAACCATTTAAATGATGAATTTTCTCTCTACATGCGTTTATTATCATTTATATGAGGAATATAAATGTAAATATTATGCATTTTGGTATAATTTAATATAAACACGTTTTTTTAAAATGTATTAATATATCATATATTTGGATTAATATTGAAGGGTGGAGGGGTTAGTAGTCCTAAACTCTCTCCTCACTGGGCTAATAATATAATATTTCCAGACTAGAAATAAAAACCTATTATTATTAGGAGACCCGTAAGTTGTTTTTAGTACTTTTTTTTACTCCTATGTTTATTTTAAAATTTTTAAACAAATTTCAATTTTTCATTTTTTTACATTATGTGGTGACTTGTATTAGTGATTGCAATATTAGTCGAATAGGTCAGTCAATATTCGAATATTTCAAAATTATAGTTTTTATCAAAACGCACTTAGGTAATGAATAATATTATACGTATAAAATAATTTTGTAGATAACAAAAGTATACGATAAGTCTACGAAGTTTTGATAGGTCATTTACCGATTTTAAACGCACAACATACAATACACATAGTCAATCAATAGACGCAGTAACCTTAGATTTTTATACACAGATTTAGTATTTACAATATAATATAGTACCTAGATACTATATTAGATAGTACACTTAAAGTAAATAATATAATAGTATAAAACGATAAATAGTAAAAGGCTTCCCCAACATTACTTAATATGTGTGTTATTATGATTATTATTATTATTATTATTATTATTATTATTATTATTAGCAAATATTATTTAAAATTTAAAAAGGTAACCCAAGCAACGTTATAAACTACCGTCCTATTTCAACACTCTATCACCTATCTAAAATATTCGAAACCTTGATTCTCAATTCAATTCGTCCACCTTTTAACAATTTTCTCGTCGATGATGAACAACATGGGTTTCGGCCTGGTCTCTAAACGACAACATGTAATCTTGTTTCCACCACCTATATTTATGACTTCTTTCGTATGCTGTCAAGTAATCATAACCTACACGGATTTTACTAAAGCGTTTGACAGAGTTGGTCACTCATTACTTATAAATTCACTCGGCTTCCTTGATATTGGTAATTTCCTTCTCTCTTGGTTACGCTCCCATCTTACTAATCGTATTCAATCCATCTCCATCCTTGGCTCCTCGTCAAATGTTTTTCCTGCTTTCTCTGGTGTTCCCCAAAGTGCAGTAATGTCACCTTTTCTTTTTCTTCTCTTTATTAACTCTACTACCTTCGTCCTCCTCAAAATTAAACGTCTCATTTTTGCTGATGATATAAAACTATATCTCTGTATAAACTCCCTCTTTGACTGCCTTTTGTTGTAGGCTGATCTTGACCGATTGGTAACCTCTCGGCCAGTCTCTCAATGTCCAGAAATGTTTAAATGTTTAGTTATGACTTTTTCCCGAGTCCATTCATCCATCACTTTCCTCATTCCATTAATGCTATTCTAATTAAATTCGCCGGCAACTCCATTTGTGACCTTGTGTTCCTTCTCACAAAAAATATCTGCCCTTTACTTCATATTGAAGTAGCCTGCTGCAAAACACTTAAACTCCTCGGCTTTGTTAGCTATATATTCCAAGATTTTCGCCTCCAAACTTCTCTCAAATTCCTTTATTGTTCGCCTATTCGTCCCATTCTTGAGTACGGCTCTCTCCTCTAAGATCCCAATACATCTGTTGCCATCAATATGGTCGAGCTGGTTCAGAGGAAATTCCTTAGCACGGTCGCTTTGCGACTCAATATTACTTGTCTGCGTTAGGCCTTTCTGGCCTTGCGAATCGAAGGCATCAGACAAATCTTCTCTTCCTTTCAAACTCTTATCTAATGATATTGATTCCTCTTCTCTATTTTCAGTTATAAATTTCCGCGTCTCTTTACGTCACACTCGATCTTGTGCTCCCTTTCACAATCCTCAATTAACATCTAATTTTCTTTTAAGTGCTCCCATGGTATAACTTTCTCGCTCTTTGAATATCGGTTCCGATTTTTAGCTTTTTTAATTAATTGTACATACGTTATTGTTCTATTTATGTAATATTTTTAATTTAATTCTTCCTTTTCTTAATATTATTGTAACGCATTATATGCCATATAATTATCTTATTTTTATTAAATATTATTCAATTGGACTTCATCGGTTATGTTAATAAAATAAAATATATAAATAAAACAAAATAATGATATATTTTTCATAAATTAAAATTTTATGTAGTTGAATAATATCTATTCGAATATTCATGGTAGAACTGTATTCAAATTCAAATAATTCAATAATCCGAATTTACATTACTGAAATCATTAGTTTGTATATATATGTATAGATACAACATATCCCCGTTGTGTCCGTCAGTCTGTCATATTGATTCTTATTATTGTTACTTATTAACTATTTTTGGGGACATTTTCCGCTACCATAAATATTTATTTGGCCTGAATATATAAATAATATTTATATTTAATATACAAGTAATTTTATATTATAATTTTTTTTAAACTAACTACCTACTTCTTTACTTTATTAATACTATAACTATATTTTTTACAAATATTTTCAAAAAAATATTCACAATTATTATTTCAGAGAAATAAGTGATTAGATTTAATTTTATAACAATGTTATTGTAAAACTTGAGGTGAATATATTACATGAATATTATTTTCATTGTCATATTGAGAAAACGGAAAAATTCATTTTATTCATTTTTTAACGTTATAATACAAATTAAAGATATTTTCAGGGCAGTATCTTGTACCCGCCCACGAATAATAATTAATGTATTCTAAGCAAAACATTGTTATTGTGTTAAAAACACAATAGTATTTTTTTAAAAAAATTATAAAAATCGTATCACATTTTTAGTAAATTACATGATGATGAAGCCAGCACTAGCATACATATATTCTATATTATGGCCGTGTCACTACGCAGATATTTCGGGGATACGCATAATTTTTTGCAGTTATTGTAAATAAATGGGCTAAATAAAAAAGGTTCGACTATATATGACGATAATGGGCAGTTCATCATGACTACAAAGAACATTCTAACAACCATCTGACATCATATATATAGCACGACCGTGTGTTGCATATTATGTAGTTTTGGCAACCATCCTAAATGGTGTGGATGACCTCTTTTACATGTTATGTAGTATTACTACCCGACTTTGGATTCGATTTTGTAAAATAATTTTAAAATGTATTACCACTATTATTCGTAATAATGTACAATAAACCAGGGAGTCAAAACGGGTTTGAACCCGGGGTGAAAACCCGTGTAACCCGCAAAATATTAAAACCGTGTTAAACCCGAAACCCGTAACCCGGAAAAAGTGATACACGTTTTTTAAGCCCGTACCCGGA
>JAIPRL010004201.1:27890-40270 GCA_025469235.1 Pemphigus obesinymphae
GAAAAACTGATTATTCTTAATGTAATAATATAAAATATATGGAATTAAAAGAATTAATTACCGAGCGGGTACACAAAAGAAAAAACTACGATTTTTATAAAAGTTATTCGTACGAACGTAAACACGAAACTGAGTATATATTATTATATAGCGTATAGGTATAAGAGGAAAAAATAAATATTTGTTTGATATTGATAAATAATAATCGCTAAATTAAATTATCAAAACGCATGATTACGAATTAATTAACAATTATTATTTATCATATCTAAGTCGCTTTTATATAAATAATAATTCCTCGCGCCGCAACAACAATCATTATCAAATTGAACGACAAACAAACTCAAATTTCTTTATTATACAAAAGGTCCATTAATACCCTAAATCTTACGGATATAAACCCTCTACGCAAAATAAACGATAAATTCATAGCAGGTGACCTAAATGTAAAACATCCTGCATGGAACAGCCATTCACAAAATCTAGTAGGGGCATATAAATCAAAACGATTAGTTAATAGCTACACCAATCTCCTCAACGCACTATCCGGACCAGCACATCTACCGTCCTGATGTTCTTGATATATCTATTATGCAAAATATTACAGTTCCCCACCAAATAAAAACCTTAACTGAACTTTTTTCAGACTACAACCCAGTTCTTCTTGAACTTTAAGGTAGTTCTATATTGAGCCCTTGGCCCCAAATAAAGAAAATTACGAACTGGAAAAAATGTTCAACTGATAACCATCAAGCGATGTCAATGCCAAATCTTATAATTTATTTAACTGAAGATTTAGAGCAAACCACTGAATCCTTCACTCAACTCCTACAAACCTGTTTAATATCAAACATAAAAAACATTCATACTCAAATCAACCAAAATCGCTTGCCAAGATACATAAAAGAACAAATATTAGAAAAAGAAAACTACGAATACAATGGAAACATACCAGAAACTCAATTATCAAAATCGCATTCAACCAACAAACTGCTAAAGTTAAATATTTTCTAGAAAAATATAGAGAAACACAATAGTTATCCTTCTTATCCTCTTCCAAACCAAAATTTTTGAAAATTTTTTAACTAAATAAATCCTTACTTCACAAAAACCTCCAATAACTCCACTGCAAGGAAGTCACGGTCTTCAAACTACAGGTAAAAGCAGAACTTTTTGCAAATATGCTCCAAAAAAAATTTTTCTGCCCTCTCAGATGTCCAATCACTGATGCCGAAGTTACGGATATAATAAAAATTAAAATACTACAAACCAAGACCTTGCCCCATCATAAAGCACTTGGCCCAGATGTGATCCCAAACTCAGTATTAAAAAGCTTCTCAGACAAGACGTTACTTTATATAACAAAACTTTTTTAATTATTGCCTTTGCTTCAACTATTTTCCCAAGATTTCCAAAAAAGCAGTCATTATAATGGTTTTAAAACCGGATAAAAACCACAAACAACCTTCTAGCTATCGTCCAATCTCTTTATTAAATATAACGGCAAAAATGATCGAAACCGCCTTACTTACCAGACTAAAAGCAGCTACAATCCACAAAATACATCACGAACAATTCGCTTTTCGAGCTGAATATTCTACGATAAACCTGCTCATAAAACTCATTGACCACTTTGCCAATATGACCAACTACGGAGAAAGGATGGTGACAGCGTTCCTTGATTTTGAGAAGGCGTTTGACAAGATATGGCATGATGGACTAATTCATAAGCTCATTCAGTTCAAACTTCAAACCTTTTTAATTAAAAAGCATATATTCATTCCTGGCAGATAGAACATATTACGTAAGAGAAAATTGTTCAGAATCACTAAAAAGAAATACCATTGCAGGAGTCCTACAAGGATCCTGATTATCCTCACTATTATTTTCCATATATATCAATGACATACAAACCGTTCCTGGTGTGAACATTAATCTTTTTGCAGACGATACAATGTTTTATGCGTTGAGTATAGGGATGAAACACGCTGTAAACCTAATTCAGAGAAAAATAACCTCAATTATATCTTGGCTCAAAAAATGGAGGCTCAGTCTAAATACACAAAAAACCGAGGCTATTAAATCCGGCAAAAATATGAAACCAACCAGCCAAATAAAAGTAGAAGATCAGCAAATTCCCTGAAAAAAAAACTATAAAATACCTCAGTATATACCTAGATACCCATCCTAAAATTCGCCAAACACATCAACGAAACAAGCAAAATAGCTAGGAGAATATGAGCAGCCCTATACTAAGTCCTAAATCATCGAAACCCCTTTTCAGTCAAAACCAAAATAAACATCTTCAAAACGTATGTAAGGACTAAAATTACCTACGCAGGACCAGCATGGGGAGCACTTATTTCAGATAACAGCTGGTAAAAACTCCGATCAACCAAAAACTCCCCATGGTTCGTCCAAATCATATCTATAAGAAACCAACTAATGATTCCAACAGTTAAAGAAAACTTCACCAAACTTTCATCCAAAATGTTTCAAAAATAACAGAATCCAAATACTAACACCTAGGAAACATCGGACAAACACCAGGCCCACCAGAAATTTTCAGACCGCAACCACTCGTTTTACTCAATAAATAACCCCAAAATCACTTCATGAACACACTTAATTCTTTGACATGGGGGTAAACAATACTATGCAAGATAAATTCAAATTTCCACACTACTCCCTCCCTTCTGATGTTCCTATTCATGATACCCTTTTATCTACAACTCTTCTACTAATTACCAAAAAACAATCTTCTTCTCTCCCAACGAAGTTCAAGAAACTATTAACAAACTTCAAAATTGCAGTGCCCCCAGTCCTGACCACATCTCCAACATCACTATATAGCACTCTAATAATTCCTTAATCATTCATATCTGTCGTCAATAAAACCAAAGTTTGACTGGTCGCTACGTCGCCTTCTTTTCCCCTTGATTAGCAATAAAAGCCCTCTTTCTATCCATACTAAACTTTACATCTTCAAATCCTACATGCGTCCTATCCTAACGTACGCCTGTCTTACTTGAGCTTCCAACATCCCAAACACCAACTGGTCCTCCATTGAAGCAATCCAAAACAATATCCTCCGCAAAATTACTAACCTTCCCCTGTACGTCAGCAACTACTCAATCAGGATATCTACCAACATCCCGTCTATTTCCAAATATATCAACTCCGCCTTCTTCAAACTCAAAAGCCCAATAATCTTAACCCCTTCCGACACATTTCCAGCATATCAATCATTCCCGGGCTCCTGAACGGTCGAAATAGCAACCGTCCATTAAACTTCTCAATAAAATCCTCTACACCTCCATCTTAAAACTCATGTTACATCCAACCCTCTGATAGAAACAAAAGCTTGAGACAGTGTACCCCTCCCCACCACAAGCTGAAAAGGGCAGTTTTACTCCATTATAGTATATAGGATACTATAGTTATATGATTTACTTATGTTTATATTATATATTTAATTGATTCGTATATAATTAAATAAATAAACAATTTAACACAATATCTTTATTTGAAATAGCAATATATAATTAGTAATTTTAAAATTGATCTATTTTTAAAAATAATATATGATGTGTTTTTTTTTATTTCAATGTACAATTTTATAAAATATATTTTTATGATTATAAACCATATTTTTCAGGTGTGCAAATTGAATTTGATATAACACAATTACCTGGGCACCGAGTATCTTCAGTGTTTATTCGATGTAGTGATTGTAGTATTCCAAAATATGAACCCTTAGTGTTGACTGCTAACTATACAATAGTGACGAACGATTATTTGGCTGATGGTGGGGATAATTTCCAAGTATTTAAGAAAAGAGTAAAGAAAAACCAATTAATAGGTTTGTAAACAAATTAAACTAATATACATATATATAAATCATATAGAAGTAATAAATTAAATAGATTGCTGAAATCTTATTAGAAAAAAAACATACATCATACAATGTTCTGTACTACTATAATAGAACTATACCCTATTTTCTAAAAAATACAAATTTGTGTGAATTAAAACTACCCAATAATAATATAGGAAAAGTGGGTAATAAAATGTGTGTGGACAAATATCTCGTGGAATACATTATATCTACTCGTACATGTGATGAGCGCTCATTAAGTAGATTTCATTAATTCAGACTTCAGAGTATTTACTATGTAGGTTCAGTAAAAACTATACAATATGTAACTTGAAACTTACTAAAGTTATTAATCTATGTTTTTTCATATTATCTATATTACATTTTCAAGTTATATATGTATTATGTAGGTATTTACTATTTATATTAGGTAGTGGCGAAGCCATGTAGAGTTTTGGGTGTTTAACCCCCCCCCCCCTCCCATTGCCTTTTTTCATACGTTTCAACATAATAAATATATTGTAATTTTATTTATTTTTTTTTGTAAATACACCATTGAATCTGGTTCTTGAATGGTCTGATAAGAGTATAAGCATTGAGCAACAAACCTAACAAAAATGTAAAAACTTATAGTCATTTAAACTCCGTCCCCTTGCATAATCCTGGCTGTGCCACTAATATTAGGTACCTAAATATGTAGGAAATTACTAATTACTATATTTTAGTCAACATTCAGTTTAATTTTAAAATATAAAATGTTTGTACTATAGTTTTAAATTCATGTTTCTAAAACATTTCATAAATTTATTATATAATTTAGATGTTGACGATTACAATGCAACAGCACTTTATATGAAGGCCATCAGTCCTATAATGATTGGATTAGAAAACAGAATTATTATTAAAACTAATAATACTGATGACAAATCAAATGCATCCAATACAAAGATTTCACAATTTTTATTATTTGTTTTCACTATATTATTACTTTTTAAACTTAAATAATAATAGTTTATTGTGTATATGTATTTTGTTTTTGGTGATACCTATTGTCTTAAGAATAAATACTTTTGTTACTTTAATATACTATCGTTACTTAATTAAGCAGTGTCAAAATAAATATTTTAACCGAAAGACTTCATTTTTAAAAATATGATCTATATTATAATAAGGATTTACTGTATAATAATAATTATAGGTACCTAGGTTAATAATTATTTATAAATATTTAATAGTGAATACTATACTGTATACAATATTGTAATAATTAAATCAATAATATATTTAATTAGAAAAATTTTAAATTTTTATGAATTATGAACATTCTACCACATTACACTGTAACGTCTCATAAAATACTAAGGCCTTTTTCGTGAGCGTTATGTGATGGACCCGTGTAGTACGGAAGGGTTGCCAACTACGAGCTCAAACCTTGTGGTTGGAGCACCATAGATTTTATGCGTGAAAGGATGAATTTGGATTGAGCGAAATAAATAAATAAGAACTGTGGTTTTTAAGGGGAATGGATATATTTTATTGAAGTTATTTGTTGAGAAAGCTTTAATTTTACTGGCGTAAAACTAATAGAAATAAAGTTAAAACAAAAATAAATAGTCGACGAGAGCATACATAATTTTGTCTAACCAAAGTATAATAGGAATCTATAGATGGTACTTACCGGCAAAAAATATATTTACCACGTGTCATGCTGCTGAGCTATACTTGTCTTTGGACATCGTCGACACTAGGTTATCTCCATCTCCGGGGGCATGATTGTGGTCTACTTCATGTTGATCAATAGATTTTTCATGGAGGAAAATTGTCGTACAAAAAAAAGATAAAACCGACTTATATAAAAAGAATATATATGTAAATAAATTCGATTCATGAAGTTTCATTAAATTTTAAATCTGCTAACTTATTTTGAATATATTTATATATTTGCGTATAAGGACTATTTATAGATTTAATAGTATATTTGTAAATATAGTATATTAAAAATATTTCATTTTCTTGATTACAGCGGCTTTTACCTACGAGTATATATAGTAAGATACAATTGTCGTCAGTTAGTTAGCACGGTAGCAGTACAAAACCATAATAATTATAGCCCAAAATCTATCTCTATTATCTAACGGTAATTGTACGACACATATCATTATATTGATATTTTTGTGGACATTCACTATTCCAATATTTTAATGTCGAGTTACTTGTAGAATTATTTATAATATTCCACTTTGGTTCTGTGATTATAATAATCAGTACAATGTTATTTGTGGTTAGTCATTTCAAAATTTCAAATTTAAATCACAACAATTATATTTTATTCCACGTTTAGTGCAACAATTCATCGTTTTCTATACAGCAGTACGTTTGTGACTAGTATGACAATTTGACGTGTTTTTTAAATAAATATTTACATAATATTTATATAACAATTAGTTGGAGATAACATATGCAATTGTTTAATATCTGTAAACTTGTTTATGTAACGGCCCAAACCAACTTATAAGTAATCGTACCTAGATTAAGAATCTCGAGCTACAACATCAAATAGTGGTTTACCAACAGATAGACCCAACAATATGCTATTAAAAGAAACTAGTCGAAAACCAGCGTCGCATCACGTTTTGGGTGTCGCCATCTAGCGTAATCACAACGATCAAACGGTACTCGCCATCTAGGGGTGATACCTATAATCATCATTTGCGAAAACTATGCGCCAAGACCAAATAACAACGACAGAGGGCGTGGACCGAAGACCATGACCAAACGCAGACTTTGACAACAAAAATAAAGGAACTCCGGATCTTGACCATGGAGTATTAATGGAGGAAGTTGAGAAAAGGATTCCATAGCAAAGAAATAATATTCAGAACGAAAACGACCGAAGGTATCCCATTTTCGATTTCAATTTCTCTCTATTTTACCAACATAAATTTAAGTGGCTGTAAAAGGTCGGTTATGCAATATGCATATTCCAAAGCATAATGAGCATAAGGAGTCCCACACTGAATTTATTCCCACACTATTTTGGATTTTTGAAAAATATAACAACACCAGAAAAATTTAAATACATAGTTCAAAACTTTAAAAATATCTATTTGATGTCTATACCTAGCTTTTTAAGTCCGCATAATTATTCTGATCGTGAAAAAAGATTGTTGTTTTGAACAGATTTCTTATGTGACGTCATTATAATATTAAAACGATCTATTGTAAATAATTCAATTAAAATAATTTCTCATTACAAATGGAATTCTGGACTCGGTAACTACGTTAAATTTCTCACTACAATAGTTAATTAAATATAGTTTTAGACGTACAACGTTAAATATTCCTTAAGTGAGTACTGAAATCAGGACTTGAAGCCAAATTAAAGATATTGGTATTAGAACCAGAAACTTTTGATTTTTTTTTTTAACTGAAACCTTACCGGAACCCATAATTATTTTTATTTAAAAACCTAAATTAAACCAAAACTGATATTTGATGATGGATTTATTTTGAATTATAATTGAAATTTATGACAGAAGGTGGGCTGTTAAATGTCTCTGTAGTCTCTATCATTGTTTTATGTTATTATTTTAAAATATCAGTGTAGTGAAAAAAATTCAATGTTAAAAATTAAAAATATATTAATATAAATAATAACAATAAATAAACGACTAAGTAGTTAGGTATACAGAATAATATAATCCGACCGTTAAGGATCTAATGATTTAAGAATTAATGACAAAATAGTAAAAATTAGTCAAAAAGTCAAAAACTATAGAATTACTGTGGTCTGTGGCTCTTAATGTCTTCACATTATTGGTTTTTGATATTTAGACGTTATGCAATATTACTTAATTCTAAGTAGTAGGTATAACAACAAAGTTATTAAGAAACATAATAACTAATTATTATTGTAATTTAAGATACCTACTTAGTTTAAAAGTATAAATACAAGAAAAAAAACATTAATTCAAAATTCAAAATAAAAATTAGTTTATGCATACAGGTATATTTTAGGTATATTTCATATTTAATTATTTTATGTATTATAATAAATTTATTTATTATATATTTAAAATTTATATAAGTCGTTAGAAACCATTAAGCCAGGTAATTTTTTGAATTTTATCATCGTAAAGCGCCGAGAAAAACACCACCTGTGTTTGATATGCACCAATACTAATACCAACATATCAGACGAAATTTGTCGTACTACATTTGTTTAATTTTTTAACATTTTTTTTTTTTTTTAAATACATTTAAATTTTTTAAATTACTTTAAAATTATACCTAAATATTTTGGAATTGGTATATTTTAATTTTCTGAAAATTTCATAAAAATTATTTACACAAAACCCTTTAAAAATGTGAATAGTGTCATCTTAAGGTCAATCAATACGATCAGTGAAATAATTGATAATGTTTTCATAATTAATATTCTTTACTATTATTAATTTAGTTCAGAATTGTATGTGAATGCATTGATATATCTTTGTTCTTAAATTTAAAATAATAATAATAAATAAACAGAAATTCGTAATCGTTCAGAATCTTCTTCTGAATGCAATTATTTATTATTTTCTAAAATTTATAATAATCAACCCCCACCATTTGTATACACTTTTATATTTCTAATTTTTCGTTTTCAAAGTGATTTCTTAATTTTTGGGAAAAATTTTACTCAAATACCCCTGATTTAGCTTGTTTTACAGAAATATATTTTGTTTTTAAAAGAATATATTGAGAATATTTTAAGGATTTGTTAGTCCATATTAGCTTCATAAATTTAATTTTTAAAAACCTAAAAATCCGCTCTCTACTAATGATTATAAAGATAATACAAAACTAAGTTACATTTTTACATTGTACATAGTCTGGTTATATTTTAGGGAGGAGTTAAGGAAAAAATTGCTTTTGTCCACCCTTAAAAAAGTTCCAAGATATGCCTATACTAAAATATTTGCTGTAATATTGTATCCTAAAATTATGAGTCACATGATTTTTACCAAAATGGCAAAAGATTTTTAATTTGGTCTTCATTTATTAATATATTTATTTTTGAATTGTTAATTTATAATTATGATTAAGATCACTTACTGGTCTTCGAATAAAGAAACAAATAAGTAAGAAACCATTATTATAAATTAATATATTAGTGTGCCTGAGACATATATTATAGGGTCAATATTTTGTATTATTTAAATTATTTTTATTTTTACAAATTAAATTTGATAATTTTTCAGTATATATTTAATCAATTAAAATATTCACTGGATTTTTAACTCATTGAAATATTCAGTCAGATAGTTAATTGATTATTAGTACAATAATTAAACACTGATTTAAAAGCCAAATAATCTTAGTTAATAGTCGAATTTTTCAACTAGATCGTAGCAACAAACGAATAATTCGATAATCGTCACTCGATTGTGCCATCACTAGTCCCGCTTAAAAACAGATATAGTTCAAATTTTACATACATTGCACAACTTATTGTACTTCAAAATTGCAGATATTATAAATATTAGATATTGTCGATAATTATTTTTGATAAGTCAATTAAACTTAAAATAACATGAATTAAATAACATTATAAAAAAAATTATAAATATTTGAATCCTTAAAACTAGTCATTATTGTGTACTGAAGATGATAATTTCGTTATCGAAATACATATATATATATATAAAATTAATGTATATATTTTTGTGGAATAGATTTATTCATTTTATTATTCTTGAAATCAAGTTTGGAAAGGCCACTCTGGAAGCGTGCTAAATTTCCGGTTTCCAAATATATTTTAAACAATTAACCATAATTCCATAAATAGTTTTTAAAACGCATTTCAAGAATTTTTGAAAATTATAAAACAACTTTTATTGTGTAATTTTCACATGTTTTGGACGTCATAAGAATATTCTGCAGTAATAGTCTTCACGAGAATATTCTCGTTACCTACCGAGTATATTTTTTTAAAAATAGTGTCTACTAACATCACTATAAGTTAGAATTTAATGGTGAAGATGTTTTTTATGGCAAATTAATTCTAGTCGGTACTAGAGGTAAAAAAATACGATGCATAATATTTATGTATATATGTATGTATATACATACTTCTCTCAACGCCCTCCTTAAAAGTCATATTTTGTAAAATTCATTCTTAGCGGAAAACTATGTCATTAAAGGAATATTCTATGAAAATATAAACTTCCTACGACCGGTAGTTTGAGCTGAGCGTTGATGAGTCAGTCAGTCAGTTAGTTCATCAGTTAGGACATTGATATATATTATATACATACGCTGTATAATGTATGAAGATTTAAAATCTTCATATGACGCTGTGTGTAGTGTAAAATCTCTAGGCAGGAGATTACGTGGAGCAATAAGTTATTTATATCTGACGTATGGTTTGTTATTATTATTGGTATGATTTTCTAAAATGATTTGTAACTCAAATGGCCCTTATTTTTATTCTTTCTTAAGTATGCTCGAAAACGATTGCATATCCTCATATATTTGGCAGTTAGTTGACTGCCTTTTCAAAGTCTTTGACAACCAACCAATAAATAACAAGTGGTTATTGTTAAATATCGAATATCATGATAAATTATATTAATATTGATTAATGATGAACTAAATAATTGTTTTCCGATTTTTACAGTGTACCTATATTACAATATAGACGAGGGTCAGTTAGATATTACATAGTAATGTTTGGATATTTTTGTATTAATAAAAATAAAAATCTACAAGATCAATCAATAGTAATTCCTCATATATTTATACCATTACTTATAATTTATAAAAATCGATATTATGCATTTATATTGAAATTAATTATTTCCAGATAAACGATACTAGAATAGTTATATATTTTTGTTTATTCCAGAATAAATGAATTATATATTAAAATAAAGGTACGCATGGGGTTATTTCCAATGGATTTAGACAAATTGTAAGGTATTTGCATATAATATTCAAACGGATGCGAGAAGCAAGTACAAATATTACATTTTATCGATGTTTCCCATATTAAATTTTATAGTGTTTGCTCAATAGCGATATAAAAGGCTTTATAATGCCAACATTTTTGTTGTTTTAATATTTTCTAACTAAAGTTTTAATTTTCAATTCTATATTGTACTATATACGGCCAGAGAAAATGTATTATATTAAAAGCGACGTAATTGTAATATCTATGATACTATTTGTAATATTGTATGTGACTACTTCAGGTAAGAATAATTAATATACATCTAGTAGATATTTCTTCTAGTTTAATGCGTTAAAATCAACCTAAAATGCATTTAAACTAATAGGAATATAGGAAAAACAAAATCAGTTGTTCCTTTAATATAATGATAACCAGGGCTTATAACTTATAGCTCTAAAAAAGGTGGTTATAAAGGTTGTTAAATATGCTCTAAAAAGTATTCATATAAGCGCTTAAATATGCACTAAAAATACTAAAATATGCAAAAAAAACGTTTGTAGACAAAAATTATTATTTTATTATTATTATTTATTATATTATTTTATTATTTTAGCTTCTATTATTAAAAAAAAAAATTGAATAATATTACATCGGAATTATTTTTTTATTATTATTATTATTATCATTGATAACCATAGGTAGATCCTACTCATATAATTTTTATAATTTTAAATTATTAATTTATAGTATATATATTTCAGTTTTGGTCTGTTGTTTTGAACCCCTTATTAACAGAAATATTATATGCATATTATATGACGTCTCTAAAATGTTCTAATTTTTTCCAGCATATATATGTTATATATATATTGTAATAATAATATGTTTAACAGTGTCGAAACTACAGTGTTTGACCAGACAGTGGTGAACAATTGATCATTTTAGAACGACATTTTATGTTTTATTTTTATTTTAACATTTTATGTATAATTAATAAAACATTTAAATAAGCAGATAAAGTCTAAATTAAGTAATTCTATATAATATTAGTGTTTTTTTTTTTTATTAAACGGTGCGAACTTACTTAAAACCCATACTCTCCAATTGGCATTAACCAATAAGAGATAAGGGAACATAACACTGTGATAAATGTTTTGTAAAATAAAAATACACCTATTAATGTTATTTTGTAATAATAAAATAAACAATTATATAATAATATGTATATACATTAGGGAGGCCTTTAGTTATAGGGCATGATAAAATATCAATATATTTTAAGTCATATCCTGCAGTATTACTCAACATGGGCGCCCGCAGGAAATTTAACAGGGGGGGGGGGCATAAAAAAATCAAACTCCAAAAACTATATTAAATAGAATGTTTATTATTTGTAAATTACAAAATTCATTATTATTAAATTTTAATAATTGTATATTGCGTATTCATTAGTCATTACTAAATAAAAATTGAAGTCTTCGCGGTTGTTCTATTGCAAACCTTGTAATTACCTGTTCAATGAATTGGCTTTTTTTTACCTTAACTTTTTCACGATGAACACTTAACATA
>JAIPRL010004202.1:0-40253 GCA_025469235.1 Pemphigus obesinymphae
ACATTTAACCATTTTAATATTGAAAAAAAAAAAACCGCTAGTGGATATATTGAATTTAAAAAGCAACGATAAAATATCAGGTAGGTACATAGTACACATAAATTACGCCAAAAATCGCAGGTAAAGAAAAAAATGCATGGGATCGAAAATGTTATATGCATCATTATGCATCAATTGCGCCAGACGATATTGTGGTATATACTATATACAATGCCGGGCAAGTTTATGATTTTTTTTTAACTCGGTGAAGTTAAGTTAATAGAAAAAAAAAATAAAAGTTTAAAATTAATAGGTAGTTTTTTTTCTTAGCGGATTAAGTTGAGTTCAAAAAAATAAATAAGTAAATAAATAACTTATTAACTTAAATTAAGGTAATTTTTTTTTTTTTTTTTTTTTTTTTTTTTAATAATTATTATTAAAATGAACAACAAATATGTTCATAAAAATGTTTAATTAGTAGATAACTACTTTTTTCTTCAAAATTTCAACAAATAAAAATTGCTCATTGCAAATTAGTACCTACCTATATTTTATTATATTTTTTTATTGCTTATTGATGGGAAATCTAATATATTCCTAACATAACATATAGTATAATAATACGGAGAAATTATTATATAATATGTAGGTATTTTGTTTTATTTATATTTTCGGGAAATAAATAATTCTTATAATAATATTATTAGAAAACACCTTTATTTTTATTCAACCATTTTGACAATAGACACGCTATGAAATCAAAATGTATGAATTATTTAAAAATTAACTTAACTAAGTTTTAATTAAAAGTAATTCGTTATTTAAAAGTTAATATAACCAAAAATAAGTTAAGTTGACAAAAATTAAATATAAAATGTTAAGTTAAAAGTTAAAACTAACTTATTTCTTTAATGCCCAGCATTGACACTACACATATTATACGTATCGTTTATCATATCTATATATATTTATATTTTTATTAATATTTGTATTTTTATACTAATTTAATTTTAGATAATTAAAATAAAATATCAAGAAAAAAACTGGTACTTGTACCATTTATAAAAAAATCATTTAGGTATCAAATTAACTCAAACCAGTACTCTTTACTCTTAACTCTACTATCCGTGTTCATACTTTGTGTATGGTAATACTATTTTGTCATTTTGTACCGTATTTTTATTCAGTTTTACATATACCTATGCCCTTAATTTAATTTTGTAGTTAATTTCTATTAATCATTCTGCACTTCAGTTTATGTGAATTGTTGTACATATTTCAATTGATAAAATATATCAATTAATTATTTATAAATGGAAACTAATTAATATTTGAAAATTAAAATGTGGTTACTTACATTTATTACTTAAGACGTATATACATTTTTTAAACAACTTCAAAGATTTAAATTAAAATTTTTTTATGGAAAATAAAAAAACGAACTTTTTATACTCAGTACAGGTATTTAATATTTTTTCCATTTTAAATTTAAACTTAACGAAATAAAATTATTTTTTGTTAACTTTGAACTAAATGTTTTTGAATGGATTAAACTCTTATTTATTTGAGTCAATTTCTTGGATGAACGTGCCCGTTTTGTGTATAAATTTACTATGAAATTGAATAAATGGTAATAATACTAAGAAAATTTATAATATGTAAATATTAACATAATTATTAATTATATGTTCTCATCGCATACTATATTTAATTACAAAGCGAAAATATATTTTTTCATTTTTTGAGGTGTGTATAGAGAACAATTTAGGACAAAATTCGAACAAAATACGGTTACGCTATATCAGAAAAATGAAAAGAAAACTTTTTAATATACATATTTTTTTAAAACTGTTTTAAAATTTTTTTTTTCTATTTTTCTATTTTAGAGAATTTCACTTATGTATTTTGCGTATTACGTAAAAAATTAAAGTATTATTATAACATACAAAGTTTAGAGTAAAATTCAATATTAAAATAAAATGTTTATACATATTTTTGATGTATGTAAACTATTAAGTTTTAAAACCAACTTTCAGAACTAAAGTATAAGATACTATTAGCAAAGAATTCATCAGTTCTTTCTTTTAAAATATGAAATCATTCACATTCCTCTAAAAAAAAAGAACAATGCATTCCAATGAGAAATTATTCAAAATTAATAAAGATCAAAATAATAATAATTAGTATAACTAATATAAAACACATTTAACTAATATATAAACTATAATATAATAAAAATAATATCTGTATAAAAAATAAAATGTGTCTAAAGTCTTATAATATTATAATATTATAATACCTACTCTTGAACATTATAAACATATTTACATTCATTTATGAAAAATGAATGCGTATTCATATTTGTCATTCATTGAACATGAAAGTAATAAAAAACACTGAAATTTATTTTAAAATAATTCAAACATTCAAAATACTTCTCAATTTTAATACTGTATGATATTTACTATAGTAATAGTGATATAGATATATATAATAAGTATATACTTATAAAATACAAAAAAAAAATCAGTTTACCTTATTACGTCAGGTAATTTCTTTTATAGGGCAGCAAATCGTATTTTTAAGATAATTTTTCTTATCTTTAGAATAAGAAACTCCTGTACGCCTTAGTAATCAAGTAGGTAGTATAATATATGAAAATATTTAGTTTTTAATTCAGCTCTGGGTATTCGGTTATTAAATAACAAGATTCTAAATTTAATGCACGTTTGAAAATTCTCAACATTTCAGAAGTTATATTAATCTTTCAACACATTCGAATACAACGACAACACCACGACATCAGTGGCATAGCCCGAATTACTTCAGTAGAACAGTGGAAGTAGGCCGGTGGATAATAAAAACCACTCTCAAAATCGCATTTTTGTCATCTTTAATTTTACACATGACGGCTGACTGTCAAACGCGAAACGCCTATAGCTGAATTTGTCGGGAAACGAAAATTAATTACAAAATCTTCAGGTTGACTATTTTCAACAGCGGTATTGAGACAACATAAATAAACTTTCAACAGGTATATTATAATGGGACTGAGAGGGCGGAAAGTACATATTATTATCGGGAAATAATCAAACTTCCCATTTTATTAATGCATATTATATAATTCAATAATTCCTACCTAAATATATATATTTTACTTTGTACCGAAATTATCATAAATTAGGCGAGTGCCAAATTTTTATAATTAATTTTATTGTATTTGAGAACTCAAAGTGCTATGATAACTATGTATATGAAACACATTACGAGTAGATATACAAATTCAGTTTTATCAACAATAGTATACAGAAAAATATTTAATTAAATAGAAAGGACGGATCCTCGTCGGCAATACGCATCATCCTAAAAATTGGTCGGTCTCGAAAGTAATAATTGGTGTCGCAAAGTGGTATAAAATAATGGATAAGAAGATCGAGACTGAAAATGTCGAGTTTTGAAACTAACTCGGATAAGTATTTTAGGACAGTCGACAGGCCCTTCAATAAACAGAACTGTATACCTACTTAACTTTTTCAATACCGGTTCATACATGTAATAATTGTGTGGTCCATATTAAATTTTTAACAAATAAACAGCGAAACATAAAAATTTACGTTGTACCCTTTCAATTGGGCTCTTATTAGTCTCATAGTATGTGGGTCCCACATAACAATGGAAAACTCCAAAATTGACCTAACGAGCATATAGTGCATAGCTTTTAACCGAGCCACCAACTCGAATTCATTGCACACTAGTTTTAGAAATTCAAGTTACATTTAATAGTAAAACTTACTTTTTTTAAATATATTTTACATTAAAAATGTAGTTCACAAATTGAAGAAGCCAATACTGCATCGGATGGGCCACAGAAACAATAAATAGTACTTGTTAAAAGGAATCATTTTGGAATCAAATAGTTTAACCAAGAGGGAAGGATGTACATCTTAAACTGTCATGACCAATCTGTATTTTAATATATTATAATACAATTATTAATTAGAAATAAGATATTATATTATTGATTTCGAAAATGTTATTTCTGAATACTGATTTTTAGGGAAATTTTTTTAAAGAATTTCAGAAAAACACAATAGATTGAGCTCCGAGATAGTTCATATATTATATGTCAATAATAATTTTGTATGATTAAAGTTCTTACAAAAAATAAAATGTGAACAAGAGTCTTCGAAATTTACAAAAGATTTCGTAAATAAATATATAAGTACCAACTTTGTCATCTAATTTATAGTGTATAAGGCTATCGAAAATACTTGTTTTTTAAAAGGCTATGCTAATGTCTACATATCGAAACATTTAACCAAATGTTTAAAAAAAAATCAAAAATTAAAAAAATCTAATTCATTCGTTTTAACTACTTTTATTTAAAAAATAGTTTACATCAAGTCTCATTCGAATGCACTGTATCAAATTAAAAATAAGAACTTGGTCCTTGATATGTCAAATAATTTTTCGAATACTTGTTTTATTTAATTTATATGGTCCATCATTAAAGAGTAACAATATTACAATACTCAAAGTTTTATAAAAATTATTACCTATATTATGAGGATGGTACATCGACATTTTTTCAACGAATAACTTGCATTAGCATTTTTCATTTTCATAAACTTACAAACATGTTAGAAATACGAAATAAAAAACAAATAATAGCTAAAAAATATTATTTTGATACTGATGGAGCCGATTTTTGATATATGCATTTTTACACGTTTTATGAGCTGTCAAAACATTGATTTTTTTTTATTATTTTTTAAACAGTTTATAAAACGCGTAAAAATGCATACATATATCAAAAATCGGTTCCATCAGTCGCTAAATATTTTCCTTTTTGTTTATCACATAAAATATCGTCTGAGTGTTTAAAAACCTATGTCCGTATATTTTTTTTTAGTGTTTGGAAAAAACAACCTTCATGAACGCACGTTCATTCGTTCGCGTTCATATTTTATGAACGACACACGAAAACACCACTCGTTTCTGTCAAATAGAACGTGAACGGAAACGACGTTCATATTTTTAAGGAATTTGAACGATTTTCAGGCCGTTCAAATTAAATCAAAATATATAAAAATTTCGCTATAAACCTTATTCAATTTCAATATAGTACTTAAAAGTCCAATTTCCTTGGGATCGCTATAAAATGAAAACAATAGTTTCTATGAATCGGTCATTTTTTAGTATATATATAAAAATGTATATTTTGTTAATAATTGATTAATTAAAACGAACGACCAGATGATCGCGTTCATTTTTTTAAAGAGTGTGAACGTGTTCTTTTTAAGTACATTTGAATGTATGTATTTTTTATGTACTGAACGTGAACGTGAACGAATTCAATTTTTACGTGAACGTTCCGAACTCTAATTTTTTACATAGATTTTTGAATGTGCTTTGTTTACTAAGCGTCTGAGAGATTTAACCCTACTACTACCCCCTCAAATTGCGTCTATACCCGTAATATTCAGTTATAAACGTATCTATTATTCCACGTGGAGATTTCTCGGCATACTTTTATCCGTATAACGGTATACATTTAATTGTTCGCATGAAACGTGCGTGAATATAGTACATATATTTATGTTCTTTGAAACTTTTCCATGAATGACAATAGCGCCTGCAGGTATAATATGTTATATACCTAACGTCACTCGCGCGTTCACAATGGTTTTAGAGGATTACGTTTGGGCGGAACGGATCGCAAAAAGTTGCTAGATACGAAGCCAAGCCAAATCCCGTGTATATGAATATCTATACGGGAGTTTTATTGTTATACTAACCTCCACCTCTCCATCATCGGCCATTGTACGTTTTCAATTTAAAGTAGTGAATAGTGAACGATTTGTTTTTACGATTGCGTTTATACTTTACGGTCCACGTGTTAGACGACTAACCGCACAGACTACGCGTGTAGCTTGCGTATTACATAGGGGAACATGGGGCAAAGTGGGGGACAACGTAATATATATTTATTTAATGTATAAAATTAATAATATTATTAGATTTATATTTTCCTTGGTCATCTGAGATTGTGTGATAAATGTTTTGGATCAAAATATCGATTATATTGCGAATCAAAAACCGAGAATGCGTCTGTTATCATTTCTTTGATAATAGAGTTTTATATTTTGTTTTCAATATATTATGTTTATTGTGTATCTTTTTTAATAATTTTTAGTTTTTTTTTTTATAAAGAGTAGGTTCCAAATTGTATTATCAAAGATCTTGATTTCAAAGAAAGTATTTTAATAGAATCAAATAAAAGTATCCAGGTAAGTTCATTGATCGGGGCAAAGAGGATACGTCCCCGCTTTGCCCTATATAAAAGAATCTATTGTTTTACATTTAAATGATGCGTTTTCAGAATGATTAGGCATTATCAACGATAGTTAAAAGTAAAGTTTTAACTAAATATTTTAGTTAAATTATACATAGGTATACCTATATTTATATTTTTAAAAATATTGTTTTGTTGTAAATAAATTAAAATTTATGGAATGTAAATGTATTTTATTTTATGTCCTCATTTAGCCCCATACGTGGGGCTATGTAAGGTAAACTGTATTTTTTTTTTATATCTTCTTAAACTTCAAAAAAAAAAAAAATTTGAAATTTCATAAAAAATAATAAAGCAATTACCATAACTAATAAATTGCGTAAACGAAATTTGGAAGAAAAATATTGAATTTTCAGTGTATTACAGGCCTTCACACGTTAGCATTCCCACATTGCTCCATGATCCCCTATACGTAACTTTATCGAAAAAATTACTTTGGTCGAAAATTTTTTTTCTCGATTTACCATAGGGATTTATCTACGAAGTATTATAATGCACTTATGTCATCGTGTAACTGCATCGTATACGCACAGTATAGTCCCTCAATGGATATCGTGTACGCCGACGGTGCAATCTGAATGTCAAACGAAAAGTTTACCGGTTTCTGAAACGGATGAAAGATATTCGCGGTACAGCACTCAGTCGGTTAAACTTCTGTTCGGTCGTCTAGTATATCTTCAATTTTGATCGTGTGTCGAATTATACGATATAGAGAATGCAGTTTTGTAGAATGACTTATAGATATCGTGAAAAGGCGGCCGCAAAAAATACAGGAACAATATCGTATATCATCGGCGATTTGAAAACTAATGTTTTCACAAACTATAACCGAAATGCAATTATGTCCATACCGTATATTTGGTATACCTGGTACAATATACATAGGTACTCGAATATATAAATACGCTTTATTTCGATTTTCTAAGACGATAAAACCACGTGTAAAATTTTGATAACCACTTTCACACGTTTTGGATACGTGACAACGAAAGTATATATCATATATATACGTACATGTGTTTTAAATGTCATAATAATATTATTAAATTGTATGTTTAGGATACGCTGGGGTAATTGTAAGCGGATTTTTTAGTTTTTGTTTTAAGATTTGTGTCATTATTAATACTATCAAATTTTTGTTAAAGTAGTTTTGGCACTATAATTATGTAGGCTATAATAGATAGAATGATAAAGATATATGTATTAAGCAGTTTATGTTTATTTTTAATTTAAAACCAATTAAAAATATAATTTACATTTACTTCAGGCATTCACAATTACCTATTAATTTGGGAAAAATGTAAATACGTATTTTTGGTGCCATAATAGGTATATTATTGTATATGTATGTATTGTCATATGTACATTTTTCAAATTAAAAAAACATTATAATTACGACTTGGGATACTTTTAAAAATAGAATAATGAAATACCAGAAAAAAAACAATTGAACACTCGAAAAATGGGTTAATTGTTCACAAATAGTTTTAATTTCAATAGGAAATTAATACCTACTTTAAACAGACATCTAAAGCAGTATATATTATGATTATAGAATCTCTTTTTTAATATATAGGATCTAAATCTAAACTTTAATAAAATTAATTCATTAAAATTATTAATTATTAAGTAAGAGTAAGTTAAGTAGTTATGTTAATTATAATAAATATATAAACTAATGATTGCTATTTAAAATTATAAAAAACAATTAATCAATTAGTGTTATTTCTTTCTAATTGTGAAAAATAATAGATAACGTGAAATTATCATCAAGTATGTATTTCAGTACCACAAAGATGCAAAAAAAAAAAAAGAATTGACTTTTAGCATTTGGCTATTTATAGCAATAATTGTTTTTTTTTTAGTGTCTTTACCTAATTCACAAAAGTTAATAATAATGGTTCGAATTTTGCATACAGACCAATAACCAATTTTTACCATGCGTTATCGGCTATCGCTTACGAATCGTAAAGTCAATTATTTTTATATATATTTTTTTTTTGTTGATTATTTTAGGCATATACTTTCTAGTTTTGTTATCTTAATTAATACATTTAAAAAAATCAAATCAAATCAAATGAAATCTAAACATTTACTATTCGCTTACAATTATCCCAATTACGAGTGAATAATTTTTGTTTTTCGTATAATTTTGAGGGAAATGTAAACACCGTGAACAATTTACAGGTAAAATACTTAGTATTGACAAATAAAAAAAAGTATTTTATAATAAAATTATAAATCTTATTGACATAACTATACATTTTGAATAATTTGAGAACCAAATAAATTTCCTAAAAATGTGGTCGAATGGTGTTTTCAGAAACTCATTTTTTTATAAGCTACAAAACTTTAAAGATATTTTAACTCATATAAATTTAATTGAAGAAATATTATATATATAAATATAGGGCACGTGTCTGTTTCCGTGAACACTTTATAACTCTGTATCTTTTGGGTATTTTTGAATTTAGTTTAAAAGCATATGAAACTATATAGTCTACTGGGCCATTATTTTCTATGGCTTACAATATTTTTAACAAATGTATGCTGTACATGCTCCACAAAATTTTTTTTTTAATTGTACCCCCTTTTTTATTACCATATTCAATTTTTTTGAATTTTTTCCGGTCATTTTGATGTATCTAAACTTGCGTTTTAAAATCATAATTGACCAAATGCAAAGTATTTCAAATTATAAAAATCCTTTTTTTTTGGTAAATTTTAATTCAATATTTTTGTAAAATTTATATGTATTTTTAGTTTTAAAAATCATGATACAATCAACTATGATGCTTCTATTTGAGTTATTATTAAAGTAATAAAAATAAAAATAATAAAAAGGAAAAAAGTAAAAAAATAAAGTAAATTTGTTTAACAATAAAGAAATTACATTTTATAAACTGAAATTTTACGATTTAAATCATGTTTACATAGGTAGATAACAAAACTAGAAAGTATATGCCTAAAATAATCAACAAAAAAAATATATAATAATAATTGACTTTACGATTCGTAAGCGGTAGCCGATAACGCATGGTAAAAATTGGTTATTGGTTTGTATGCAGAATTCCAACCATTATTATTAACTTTTGTGAATTAGGTAAAGACACTAAAAAAAAAAAACAATAATTGCTATAAATAGCCAAAAGCTAAAAGTCAATTTTGCAATATTTTTGGCATCTTTATGATACTGAAATACATACTTGATGATAATTTCACATTATCCATTATTTTTCGTAATTATAAAGAAATAATACTAATTAATTTTTATAATTTTAAATAGCACTTATTAGCTAAATTTTGGATTTAAAATACAAATTGAAACATCAAAGCAACTATTGGACCAATCCGATTAACTTAAATTTTAAAAAGTCGGGAATCACTTCCCAAATTGGATAGGATAATGATAACGGATATATTGATTTTGAAAGCAATTTTCTTTCTAAAAAAACTATTCTGAGCAAAGTTGGAGATACTCGGTAATTACTGAAGATTATACTAGTATGATAATATTATATAATATAATGAACAAAAAAATTTGGAAAATGTGCAAAAAACTATCGGGAATCGAACTGAGGCCCCCGCGCATGAAAACACCATTGGATGTCATTAGATTATGTACGAATGTTAAGTAATTTAGAAAAATGAAGGTACTAGAGGAATATAGTAAAATTGCTAAATTTAAATTTGTTATAACTTTAAAACTAAGTTCAATTGCTATTAGTAGCCTAAAATTTAATGTGCTGATATACGTATTTGATGAAAATTCCAAGTTTATAAATCCATTATTTCCCTATAATTCGAACACATTTCATACTAAACTAATATATATATTCGGATGGAATGGAATGGTTATTAAAAAAAGTAGTACCAGTCGATTTAAATTTTTTTTGTGTGTGTGGCTAGAATGGCGTATTTTTAACACTCTATTTAAATTTCAGGTCTTAAGAACTAAAATTAAGTCTATTATGAATTAAATGTCTCAAATTAGCATATTTCTATAAATAGCCTAAATTTTTGTAACATTTTTTGAATTAATGTTTTATGTATTATTATATATAATTAACGTTCGTGGTGAAAATTGTATGCCACTACCATCAATATTTTCGGAGTTACAAAGAATTTGACCGAATCGTGTTTATCGATTTTTATGCTAATTTTTGATAGTTTTTTATTTCTTGTTTTTCGAAAAAACTTTAAAAAATCGAAATAGACCTCTCTTAAGTATCGACTAGATGCAATTTTCCACCAAAAAATATAGTGCTACTTATAATAATAATCTGAGCACTTCTTCATAAAAAATTTTTGGGTACAGACATAAAAATAAATAAAATAAATACATCATCTTTAAATCAATATGTTCCTCGCTTTGCTCAAAATCCAGAGAATTTAATGACCCAGTAGTCCAGTTTCATTTTCCGCAACCAAATTCAAAAATGTGCAAAAGGTGTAGTGTAATAAAGTGTCCTTGTTTCCGTGAACACAACGGTATAAATAATATAATTAATAAATTTATTTATCTATAAGTGGTTTGCACCTGTATTTTTTATATTTCAAAACGCCGGTCTAGTTTACGATTCACATAATTCACATTTATATAATATGTTAGAGGGAGGGAATAAGGTCATCTGTGTAGTGATTGTTAGCAAATGTGTACAAAAATATCGATTCATTGTTTGAATACTTAAATTATTTATTTATGTGGAATACGAATTACTGCAGGGATCCATATAATATCAATAGTAGGTATTTATTTTGACATTAAATAGGACAAATAATATTTACGACTGTTATAACATTGAAAATAAATAATATTATGATAGTTTTCCAAAACAAATATGATAGGTATATAAAGGTTACGGTGCACTTCAAAAATAATCCATAATGTTAACTATATTATCGTAAAATTGTAAACTATAATATATAATATTTGAATAGTTTAATAAGTTACAAATGTATTGGGTAATATTCAGATAGTTAGATAAACGTGTTTATAATTATTGGTTAAAAAAAAAAAAAAAAAATGGGTAAACTTTGATCTTCATACAGTTTTATACAACTAAATAACACTCATGGCCGTACCAAGATTTTTTTTTTTGTGGGGGGGGGGTGGGGTGAAAATGCTAATAAAATTATATAACATTTTTTCAAAACTAAAATAAGCAAAAATAAATCATCAACTTTTTTCCCGTTTTGCTGACTAAACACCTAATAGTTTATAGTTTGCCGATTTACAATTCCGAAACTACTTTATTGCTGCATAATTTGCCGACAAAATTCCAAAATGCTTCATTCAAAGCGTGAATAAGCAAAAAAAAAAAGTCATCGACCTATCTACTTTTACCGACTGATGTATGTTTTATCCGACTGAACTTCATTTTAATGATTTCTTTCGTAGTTTTATTACTTTCGGAATGACCCTAATAACACTGTACGAATTACATTAAAATATTAAGTAGGTACGCCAGGCGTGCTTAATAATAATAAGTACATAAGTATGATATTATATGATCTATTTTTGTACAAAATTATTATTATTTTTAATTTTAAAGGAGGGATTAAATAAATGATTAAATAAACAAACAAATTGGGTAGATATGTGCATTACAAATATAATACCTACCATCCGAATTTATTATTCTCTAAAAATGTAAGATTTGTACGATTTGAAGTAGTTCGGGTCGGCCATTGAATACAAATTGAAAATCACTTAGGTATCTATCCACTTTACCTCTTTTTAAGTACGAATTTCAACAATGTTATTCTTAGTGGAAGTCTGTGTCATTAAAGGAATATTTTTTAAAAACGTCAGATTTCTACGAACAGTAGTTTGGGCCGGGCGTTGTGGACGTCGATGATTTTTATTCGTATACGTCACCTGGTCAAAACATCTGCCTGGTTAAAAGGACCTGATATTCGCATTAATTTGTATGAACGATTAGACAGCCAACTCGTTAACGAGTGTATGTGTTATTCTGGGGTAGCGGGTCCGATCTTGTAGATGACGAGAATTCATTAATGACAAAATATCATAAGCAAATAAGTACTTTTTAAGCCAGTTACTTTTTGATGTTTTTAAAACGTATTTTTTTTAACGTATTTAAAATTCCCGGTTTCTAAACGTACATTAAACAACAATCTAAAAATATAAAATAAAACGGATAGTATCCGTTTCCCTAGTAACCAAATCAACGATCGTGACCATGCACTAGTAGTTATTACCCATCTATAACTACTGACGGACCCGGTGCTTTACGTTCTAATGTTTCTAATGTATTTAAAAACAAATAAAGTTCATAATCACGTTCTTTTATATAATTAACGCGTTCATCTGTCGTTCATTTACTATCAACGAAATATATAGGTATATATATTTTTACCAAAAAAATACCGATTCATAGAAACTGTCGCTTTCATTTTATGGTGAGCCCAAGGGATAGGACTTTCGAGCATGTGTAGATATTATATTTGTATGATTACATTTACTTAAATCTAATAAGGTTCACAAGTAAAATATAAATGCATTTTAATGAAATTTAAAAATCGTTCAAATTCCTTAAAAATATTAACGTAGTACGCGTATTCTATTTGACAGAAACAAGTGGCGTTCACATAAAATATGAACGCGAATGCATGAACGTCGTTCTTTTAAAACACTGCGACAAACGGATGGACGGACGGACACCAACGGGGATATGGTATATAATGTGTCAAAAATTATGTTTAGACACCTACAACTACCAAAAAACGAAGATAAACGGGTTATTTCTTCTTAAATCCGAAAATAATGGATCTAGTCATTTTAAATTTGCGTTTATCGTACGGTTTCCGAGCTTTAATGATAACTATCTATATTCGTCTGCGTTTTATTATAGGCATAAATAAATAGTTAAATGTAGTTTAACATTGATATTTATAGGTACTTGATAGTTAATTTATATTAGTAACATTATTTTATTACTTACACACGATTATAACTACACGATCTTAAATTCTAGAACAGTATACAGAAATATTAATCATTTAAAATTTTAACAAATGTTTTACTACCTACTACAAAAACTCATCAAAAACATGCTAATCGTCTTTTCTTTTTCTTCTCCTTCCCATTATCTTCTAACTATTTGAGGCCAGCCACACTAAATATGCTAATCTAAAATAAAACACATTAATTTCCTTTTTATTCAGTCCATATAGGTAGGGAGAGAGTACATTTCACCCCCTAACCAAATTTCTGAAATTATACGATACTGACTCTAAGTCATATTACCTATAGAATATCCGTGTATACCTGTTACCAGCAAAAATAATTAAAACTACAAACTATACAGGTTGGAATTAGATAAAAGGATGTATATATAGAGATTACAATTCTACCCCGAAAAAAGTAACACGAAATAAATTACATTTCCGAATCGGGCGTATAGGTAATATAATAATGTAAATTATTTTCCGTTATGAAATTAGAGCTGTGCCGAAAATTCATTTTAGTTGTATTAACAATTATGAATAAATAATGTATAGGCGTCGGAATTAGTGTGTTTCTTTTTATTAATTTATACATTTTTATTTTATTACCTATTTCGAGTGTTTCGTTGTCAAAAAAATATGGCTTAAAAATCCTTTAGTTATCAAAATTAGTATAAAATAATAGTCTTCATTTGCTATTAGACACGTACTTTTGCTATATAGTAACATAATAAAATTATGCCTAATGTACATAATATAATTTTGAATATTATCATAACAGATGCAGTAGGAGGATTAATAAAAGATAGAATCCCCCTTTTTGGATTTTTTTTCTATTATTATATTTATATTAAAAATTCATATTAAAATATCGACAACATTATTGGTAATTGGTTAATGTTTAAACGAAATAAAACAGTTGAATTATAATGGATATCGGTTCGCCGATATGGATCTTTTCGACGTCGGCGTTTTAAGAATTGTATTATTATTCGGAATTTTAAAGCAATGATAAATTTTGATAAAAAATATCTATGAAATACAAATAAAATTACTTTTTAATGCGATTTTATAATTCAAACACCTATTATGAAATGTATAAAGAATACTATTACAACAATGATTTCATTGGCGTTTTGCAAAAATTTTAATAACTAAAATTTTTAATGTCATTTAAAAAAGTAATGGACAAGGTTTTTGTAAATACAAAATTGAAAATGTAATTAAAATACCATAATACACCGATGATGTTGTCTCCAAAACATTGTCCTTTATATATTTTATAATGAGGGTATTAACTCTAAATCCTTTTAGAAATATAATATTGTTCGTGTTTCATAAACACTTTTTTTAAGTTCAAAAACACGTAAAATAATTCGTAATTTTAACCAATTTCGTAATTACACGGCAATATAAAAGTCGTATGTACAAGGGATTTTTGTGGACTTTTATAATGTATTTTCATACTTTTACAATGTTGAATTTTCATTTTTCATAATATTTCTTATACATTGACTATACATAACCCGTTAAAAATGGACGGTGTGACGAAAAAATGGTGACTTATCAATGAGTCGGATTCTCTCCTACGTATTTAGGCTCCCTAACCTAACCCATCCGTTGTTTATTATCTATGAGCCTCTATCCTGTTATCTTTAACGAACTTCTATGCACGTACGATGTATTTGTACACAAATCGTTTGAATGCAAAACAATTAATTTAGATAATTTCGCGAGTTCAAATAAGAAACACTGCAGCTATTACATATTATAAATATTAAATATGATAATATAATATTATTATTATTATACATTTGTGTATAGTAATTTTTAATAATGCGAATAGATTTGTGCACGCATGATGTTTGTTGTTTACACTAACAAACTTTACTCGAAGTCCCTGTCGTAATTAGCGGAAGTGGTCGTCATTGAGTTCTTTGGAGATAAACAAAACCGTTTTTCTATATGCATTGTGGTAAATTCATTGGACGATTAATTTAAACTCTTGCTTAGAACACATATTATATTATACTGGTTTGAGTGACACACCTACCGGGTGTAACTCCTCGTAAGTGAGACTACGTCTTTCAGTGGCGTAACTAGGACCATTTTATGGGGGGTGATATGAATATTTGTCACAAGGAACAAAAAAAAAAAAAAAAAAATAACATTTTTATTGGTATCTCATAAATTATAATAATAATTCCGGTTGTCTAAATTTCTAGTGCAGTCTTTATATTTAAATTATCAGTCGACATTTTTTATCTTCATTTGAAATTCTTTTAATGTCACATGCTTGTCGATTTCTGGTTTGTAATGTTCAACAAGCTTATTAAATTCATCAGTTTTATCGAGAATTAGTTTTGAAGTTTTTGAATTATTTAAGTGGCATTCAAATCCTAAGAAAATTTAAATTATCTATTAAATTTATAAAATGATGGTATATGCCGATCCTGTAGTTCGCTTACATAGCTATATGAAAACTGTTATTTTATAATAATAAATTTAAATATATATAAGCATTAAGCTGTTTCAGTGAAGTTAGCCACGCAATTAAAACAGATGAATTGGATATTCATATATGTTTATTTGAATACGGTTAATTCCATTTTTTGTTTTTTATTTCTACTTTTTTTTTCTTTTAGAATTACTACAGAGAACCACCAAAAACTAGTTTTTAATATTTTATGTGGATGAAATTATTCATAGAATTAAAAAAAATATCAACCAAACAAATAAAAATTTAAAACCCGCAAAATTGGTATGCAATCACAGATTTTATCCAGGATTACACCTTATCAGTATATTACTAAAGGGGTCGTTCAAGTATTACATCAGCACATTTTTAGTTTTTTTAGACCCTTTCTCCCTTTGTCACAATTATCAGCAAATGTCCCCACTATTAAAAAAAAAAATAATAAAAATATTCGAATTTTATATAAATTAATTAAAAATAAATGAAAAATTTTGTCACATATTTTGAATTTTATTTCACATATTTTGATAAAAATAAGTACTATTTTGATTTTTTTTTATTACTGCTGACGTCAGCATGGTTCTAAGCCCTCTATCCCTCTTGTTAGCAAATGTAAGTACACGACAGACCCCTTCTCTTCCTAGGTGCTTAGGTAATACTTGAACGATCCCAAAATAAAATTGCATCAATCTCACAGAATATCATAAAATAACTTTATCGTACTATATTATCAGATTTCCATTGATAATCTCGAGCAGATAAATTGAGAAACTATAATTTGTAGCACAATGTGTTTTATCTTTAATTTACTTATATCGTAATCTGTATTATCTATATACTGTACCTATACTATTATTTTCTATAGAGAAACCGCGTGACTAAAAATTTACAGGAAATATCGATAATATGAAAAATTAATTATAGTGAAATTATAAAACAAGTTAACATAGTAAAAAATCGGGTCTGGGGGGTGATATATCACTTACATCACTCCCCGTAGTTACTCCACTGACGTCTCCTAAGTTCAACACATTTTAAGTACAAAACTTTGAATTTGTAACCCTATTTGAGAATTACAAAACAATACATTTGTAAATATAAAATGTTTTGAATGAAATACCACACGATACATGGAATTACTTTTGAGCGTAATATTCGTACACCTCTTATTTTGTATTTTATCGGAATCCGGAATAGTCGGTGACCGAAGTTTTTCGAGAAAAAATAATACCGTAGATTAATTAACTTTAAAAATATTTCGCCTGCGACGGAAATTGGCGTTAGCTTTTTAGAAGATAGTCCTTCACGCATAAACTGGTTCTGTTGTATAGGTTGGAAAAGTAAATATTTTTTTCAAAAATGTATCAAATTTGCTATTCTCAGATTTTTATAAGAACTCGAACCTCGCAACATAAATAAATTATATTCAATAAAAATGTTGAAAAATACCGATATACTATTACCGATTTACTATATAAAAATAAGAACTTTCCACAGGGTATTTGAGTAGGTACCTACTATTATACGTACGTCGTACAGTTTAAACGCAGAGAAAAAAAATATGATAAACGCCTAATAATAAAAGTTGCAACGATAAGAAAACTGATTAATTTTTTTTTTTTCACATAACGCATATATTGGATAAATATTAAATACTCGTTATCTTCGAGGACCCCAAGATTCAGAATACCGATTTTCCGGTAGAAAATTGGATCTAGTTGGTATCTTTAAAGAGATGAATTATCGACTTCCCAACAGATCATAGCAAAAACCTACCAACAAATTACATTCATAACAACGGGAAAAACGTATATAGTATTTTAGTACTTATTAATTTATTAGGTATAGGTATGAATTATTAACGTGATCAAAATTTCGAACTTTATTACCAACGATTGACTATTTAAAGTAGATTTCGAGATTTTGATGTCATAAAAGTATTGGTTATTTAGGTTTCAAGACTTGAATACAAGTCTCCACGGTTCGTTATAAATATCATTGCATTTAAACTGGTAAATTAAAATTTTTCTAATTTAAAATGTCAATTATTGTCATATATTCATACATATTATATATTATTATTTCTTAAATAGGTATTTAGTTTTATATTAAAAAAATAGCCAATGACTAAGAAGTCATCATCATCGCCCCTCCCCCTTTAAAACCACCACTTTATTTATTTATTCTGGTATTTCTTAAGGAAAATGGAAATAGTTAACTTAAGAAAAAATAAGAGTAGGTTCATAGTCTAAGAACTTTCTTGTAAAATCATAAAGTTTTTTTTCATAACTTTTATTATAGAAAGATACTTTGTGATTACATTTTTAACCATTAAGTATTGAAATACAAAAAAAAAAAATCCATGAATATATCAACCCTTTATATAGCTATATATATTTTACCCTTTTAGAGACAATAATCATCATTTTAATCATATTTTATGTCTATATTATGTATATACATAATACATAGGTATATATATATTTATTTTATTGATATTCATTTTAGAAGCGAATTGCGAATGAACGAATTGAATGATGACAATGTTCTACTATTGAAAAATAACGTCCTCTCAAATATTTATGTTCATTAAGAATTAAAAATGTTAATTAAATATTAAAATGACCGGCAACGAGTATTAGGCTGGTCTTATTAATTTTCTGTCCTCTAAATTTTTTCTATAAACAAAAAAAAAAAAATATATTCACAAATAGTTTTTTTAACGATTTCACAGTATATGTAACAGTGGTGCCAAAGTTTGATTATTATTTTTATAACTAGTGTTTTTTAATGTAAATTATTTTATAATAATTATATAGGTATTCGTTTAGATTATTATTCCTATGTCGAAATAGTTATAAAATGACATAGGTATATTATAAATGGCATTGAGAGAATATTGAATTTTTTATCCTTATACATTTTTTAAATGCTGTCAGCGAATACTTATATATAGAGATAATCGTTTGTAAATACGTAAATGATATATATCATATGTTACAGGTAAAGTCCGATATTGGCTAATTATGAACATTATTATTCGAATAATGTACACATTACAAAACCTTCATGTAATATAATAATATAAAATATGTACATATATCTACCATGAATACACGACTTTTTAAACTGTTGTCTGTAAGGTTAAAAAAAAAAATCAATATTATTAATGTTTATGGATAAATTTAATAGAACCATACCATAAATATGAATACCTACTTAAGAGGTCACACTCCAAATTTTGTATTATAATGTATATATTACGGCTAAAGTCCGATATTTTTTTTAATCTTAGGACAACAGTTTAAAAATGTGTGTTTTTATGGTTAATTATATGAATATTTTAGATACACAATTTCTTCTTTTTCTACACGTCTTTACTATCTCCATTATAGAAAATTGCCTCCCGGACTTAAGCCCAAACTTTATATTTCTTGTAATAATCATCTCATTTGTTGTACTCTATATAGTCTAGTCTATTCACTTATCCCAATCTTCGTACGTATGGTGGCTCATACGTTTCATTTATCTATAATCTCCAAAATCCTCTACATCTCATTTCTCTCAAAATATATTGGTAACCACACGTCAACACAATTCTTCCTCTAATAGATTATAGAATTTTTTTTTTCGATTACAGCATACATTATCGAGGAATCCCGTTATCCATCCTATGCGTACACTTTATAATACTCATCGTATTTCCAATTTTATCCCATACAATTTTTTATTGGTTATAATAAAAAAAAAAAAAAAAAAAAAAAAAAATTAAATATGAAAAAAATGTAGAAATACGTACATAAAAATAGTAAACTAACAGAAATCTATAGTTTAATGTCATTCGATTTATTTTGTTTTTAATTATTTACCTATGCAGAATTCCTTGGAATACAAAAACTAGATGCGCGTGGTATACATATTAATATTATTATCGAATTCTATAATATATATGCTCTTTGTATTTCTCAGGACAGACTCTTTGCGTAGTTAAAATACAATTCGTTTTGCGCATACAGGCCGGATTTTTTAAGTGACTATTACGCCGAATCGTGTACATTAAAGTCTGTATATATTTATTATAGTTTTTCGTTCAGCATATTTTGGCCTTCCGAAACCTTTAATTTCCGTTCGGATTTCGCTGTCGGCTTCCTTTGTCGATCGTGAGAATATTCGTCCGAACTTCAGACGGTAAATGCATCATCAGGACATATTAAATGAAAAAAAAAAAACGGCATTATTAAAAAACAAAATTATTTGTTCTAGAAGTTGTTAATTTCAAGTACCTAATACGACTTTGATTCTAAGTTTAATGCATTTTAATGCACAAAAATTTACTTTAGTTCCTATATAGCTTACTTACAGATTTAACAGATTTCAACTAGATAATTAAAGCACACGATGTCAACTAGATATGTTGAAAAGTTTATAACAACTTTACGCTATCATATGAACTAGTATAAGTTAACCTAATACACATACATATACCTATAAAAATAAACTTTTAAATCGTTAAAATATATTTCTAAAAAAAAATTTGAAATATGTAATAAATTATGCACAAAAAATATTTTTACGTTTTAAAATATCATTTATTCAATTAGTATCGAAAACAGTTTACACCAAAATTTTGTTGTAAAAGTATAGGACACGTAAATCTATAACCTCGTGTTCGGTATCGGTCAATATATGCCTTTGTATATGATATAGTTAAAAAATATTTATGTAGGTATATTATTGATTTTAGAACGTTGACGGTTGACACGTTGACAATTCGTTGTTCCAAACCTACATACTAATTAAAATCGATACGAATCGCATTACAGTTGATTAACGTATTTTACTATTATATTATAGTCAAATACCATAGATATAAAATACATTTTTGATTATAATATGGCAGATACAACCCTTTCTCCCGTTAAATAATTAATGTATGTATAGAAATCATAAACATACACTGAAAAAATCGAACTTCCCCTTATATAATATACAAAAAAAAAAAAAAAAAACAATAAAAAATATTGAAAATTTTAGAAATCGTATAAATTTTTAATAGACGATACATAATTTTGATTAGTAATCTATAATTAGTATGGATTACGAATAGGCTACAATATGGTCGAACACTATATCGTACTATTTTAAGGTACCTATAGTTATTTTTACTAAACTGAAGATTGCGGGGTCTACATTTACGTTTAATATTAATCAGTGATTGGAAAGAATTAAAAACGTTCATGAACGCACGTCGCATGTTCATTGCGCTTACGTTCATATTTGTGAACAGTTCGTGATTACCATTCGTTTCTTGCAAATACAACGTAAAATCGAACAACTTTCGTATTTTTAAGGAATTTAAATGATTTTCAGACTGTTAAAATTGAATTATAATACACAAGTATTTTGCTATAAACCCTATTATTATTATAAATAATTTAAGAGGTACTGAAAAATGTATGTCAAGTCTTCCCACGTTGTTCCCGATTGCACACAACATTTAATGTTCGCCAATATTTTGAAAATAATTTTTAAAAATTTTAAAATTACACGAGTTTTAGAATTCGACTACTAATATTTTAGTCGTAAGACTAAAATATTTATAATATAATTTTTTTTTTCAGTAGGAGGTCAATTTATTGTCGTCCGATGTACATAAATTTTCACTAAAATATTATAATCAAATTTTCTTCTTCATCTCTTTCTTCATTTACCCTTACCTTCATTTACCATCACATCCCCTTACCCCTTTCACCCCTTATCCAATTAAAATATATTAATATTATTTTAAAATTATATTTTTTATAATATCATTATTTATTATAATAAATTAAAATCAATTTTAAAACAACATTCAAAATTATAGTTTTCAAATTATTTTCAAAATATTTTTAAAATATTATACCAACTAAAAGAAACTAAAAAAACTACAATCGGACCAACATCAACAATATGTACTATGGTTCGCAAAATTTGATAACATGATAGCCTGAAAATATTTTTTCGTTTTGGCTTGTGCAGCGATATGATATAGTATATGATACTATAACTAAAGAATTGTTTTCAAACAACTCCCACTGTGCAATGTGATATCGCATTGATATCGTTGTGATGTGTTATTGGAACATGTAATATTGCATTTTATATTGCTGTGACATAAATGCAATATATATGCAACTGCAAATGCTTGTCATTGTGATAACGGTAAATATCAAACATTTTGAAAACCAAGTAACCAAGTGATTATCAAACAACTGATAACAGACCGATATTGTTACGTCTCCGCGCGAGAACGAAAATTACGTGTCGTCAGTCGCTCTCGAATCACTGTGGTGTACCGGCATGCGCTCGTCTCGCGCACCTTTCGAGTACCGGTTCCATAAATAGTAAAGCTGTGCATAATTAATTAAAATAAAAACAATTAAACTATTCAAGTGCGTTTTAATAATTAAACCCCTTTTTATTAGCGCAACACCGACCATTGGTAGAATTCCCTGGTACTAATATAAGAGGAACGATAAGAAGATTTTCCTCTAATTATTATTACACATCTACAAAAATGGGTCGCTGTATTCCGAGGACATGGTTATGTTATTCTGTTATAATGGATAAAAGTTATTGTGAAACTTGCTGGCTTTTTGCTAATCGTCATAGTAGTAGTTTTACTTCTGAATGGATTGAGGAAATTGATGTTTGGCAACATTTATCTTAAAAAATAAAAACTCATGAACAGAATTCAATAATGCATTTAGAAGCTACTAAAGTTAGATCTGTTTGGGTAACAAATAGTACTATTGATAAAAATCTTGAAAACCAAATTTCAAATGAAGCAAAATTTTGGAGGGATGTTTTAACAAGGATTATAAAAATAATTTATACATTAACTGCAGGAAATACAGCACTCCACATTACAGGTAATGAATATACAAAATACTCTGAAGGTAATTTTCTTAGAACGGTTGAATTATTGGCTGAATTTGATCCTGTTCTTGAAACATTGTTAAATAATAAAGAATGTCATATTAAGTACTTGAGTCCAACTATTCAAAATGAACTAATTGGATTTTTAGGATCAAGTTTGCAAGAAATAATTTGTGATGAAATCAGACAATGTTCTTGTTTCGCAATAATAATAGATTTAACCCAAGATGTAATCAAAATTGAGCAAGTCAGTAATATTATTCGTTATGTTCTCATTGATTATGAAAATCATAATGTTAATATTAAGGAGTCATTTCTTGGATTCTTTGATATTCATCATCGTAGTGCAGTTGATTATAAAAATCTTATTTGTCAACTTCTTCATAATTTGGGTTTGGATATCAATAAATGCAAAGGACAGGGATATGATGGTGCAAGCGTTATGAGTGGCATTTACTCTGGTTTACAGAAAAGAATTAATGATATTGTACCTAATGCTTTGTATGTTCATTGCTGTGCTCATAATCTGAATTTGGTAATTTGTGATGCAGCTAAAAGTTCAGAAAAAGCAAAGCGGTTCTTTGAAACTGTACAATCAGTTTTTAATTTTTTTGGTGGAAGTGGCCCAAGATGGGCATTATTGGCACTTGGAGAAGATAATGCAACAACAGTTCATAAGAAAGTTTTAAAAAAAGTATGTGCTACTCGTTGGGAAGCCCGGCATAATGCGGTATTTTCCCTCAAAGTTAGATTTACTGATGTACTTAAAACTTTAACACTCATTAACTTGACTAGAAAAAAAACTGAAGAAATTGAATTAAGTAAATCTTTACTAAAAAAAAATTGAAAATTTAGAATTTGTTTTGTTGTTATGTGTTTGGGAAAATATTTTAAGATCTATCCAACTAGTTTCCAAAAGTCTACAGTCTACAGATATCAACATACAAAATGTTTGTAATTTACTTAAGCAAACAATTTGTACACTTGAAAATGTGCGTGAAAATTATGAAGACATATTTAATACAGCAAAACTTATGTACAGAAAATGGGGTATTACAACACCAATAAGTAAACGACAGTGTTTTGCTAAATCACATTATGATGAAATTGATGGAGACAGAAGATTGAATGTGACTGAGGATAATTTTAGGATTAAAGTTTTTTTACCTATAGTTGATACAGCTTTAGGACAGTTACGTAGTAGATTTATTGGATTAAATGAAGTTGTAAATACATTTGAATTTATGTATCCAAATAAATTAAAAACATGTGACGAATCAACTATTATCAAGTCATCCTACGACTTTATTTTAAAATACAAAGCTGATTTAAGTTTTGATTTCAGTAGGCAATTATTATGTATTAAAACATTAATTGGATCAGAATATTCTGATATAAAAGATATGTTAAATTTTATAATTAAATATGATATGGCTTGCAGTTTTCGCGACATTGTAACTGCATGTATAATATTTTTAAGTATACCGGTAACAGTAGCCTCAGCAGAAAGGTCATTTTCTAAGTTAAAATTACTTAAAAATTATTTGAGAAATGCTATGTCACAAGAACGACTTGCTAATATTGCCATATTATACATAGAGAGAAGCCGGATTAAAGAGCTTGACATTAACAAAATAATAAACAATTTTGCTAATGCTAAAGCCAGAAAAAAAAACTTTTTATTTTAAAGTATATAATAATTAATATTTATATAATATGTACCTAAAATTTTCTATTATATTATAATAAATTATAATTTATATTGTTAATAGTTATTCACGACAAAATAATTAAACTTATCAATAACATGTTCAAGATTAGTTTTTTTATTTGGTCGATCAGATATGCTGCAGTGGCATATTTAGGGGAAGTCAATTGTGTTTAATGGAATACTGTGTTTTTAGTTAGTAACTAAATTATTGTGAGTTTGATAATATTTTTTTTGCTTACTAATATGGTAAGGAGGCAGTGGCGGCTTTAGGGTGGTGGAGGCCCAAGAGGCCATTCCTCCTCCAGTCCTAAAAAATTGGAAATTTTTTGTATAATATACATAACAAGCAAAAAAAAAAAAAAAAAGGGGGGCCCGAAATTAACCCTTTAACGCCCATAATTCAACCATTGAAAAAATCTTTGTTTTCACATTAAATATGTATTTTATAGCCATAAATTAATAGTATTTAAAAGTTAAAACATTTTTTTTTTATTGCAAAATCGTTTTTTAAAGTGGTACATATATGTACCAATGGTTCATAAAGGTAAAAATATAGCATTATTGATAAACACTAAAAATTATTCTAAAAGATCGGTTTCTATGCTATTACTTTATATATTATACACAATATGCAATGTATATATTATTATGAATTCACTTGAAATAAATTGATAATATTATAATATATTTTCTTGAGAAATATAATTCGTGATTTAGTCTCGAAAATAATAATATATTATATTATGAATATATTGTATTATTATATTAATGTATATGTATATTATGTATGTTAAAAATTATAATATATTATTAATGAAATTAATGTAACTTTTAAATGGAAATCGACTAAAAACTATGAAATTCCTAACTATAATACCCCGCTAAATTATGAATATAGTAAAGTTTTAAATCCTACTATTTCTTTGGAAGTTCCCGATGTTTTAGATGTATTTATTACGGTAGTAAACTTCGATACCTTACTTAATTTAATAATAGTTGAGAGTAAATTATATTGTGAACAAAATGGTAAATTATTTTCTATTGAAAAAGATGAATTGAAGGCATTTTTAGAAATAATAATAGTTATGTCCATACACATATTGCCAACTACCAGACATTACTGGTCAACTCAACCTATTTTTTCAGTACCATTTATATCAAACGTTATGTCACGAAATCGTTTTGAAGAAATTCGTTCAAACTTACATTTTTCTAATAATTTAAATCAGCCTAGTCGAGATAGTCAAAATTATGATCGAGCATTTAAAATTCGTCCAATTTTAAATCATATTAATGAGGCATTTGCAAAGGCAATGAGCTCTAGTCGTAAACAATATATCGACGAGCATATGGTAAAGTTTAAAGGTCATAATATAATGAAACAATATATGAAAGATAAGTTTATATGTTGGGGATTTAAGTTGTGGTGTAGATGTGATTCCGAAACGGGATATTTATACCAAACTGATATATATACTGATCGTAAAAATATTGCAGAAGTTGGCCTTGGTGAATCGGTCATACAACAATTTTCTAAAGGATTAGATGGCCTTGGAATTAAGTTATATTTTGATAACTTTTTTAATAACCCTTTAATATAAATAAAAAAATCGGGATATAAATGCTTGTGGAACACTTCGTAGTAACCGAAAACAAATGCCGAAATTTCCTATAGACAAAACATTTAAACGTGGTGATTACGTTTACTTGCATTCTCACGGCGTATCAATTATAAAATCGATGGATAATCGTGCTGTGTTTATGGACTCCAATTTTATTTCATCAAACGAGTCAATTATTGTAAAAAGAAGACAGTATGGATCAGCTACCAAAATTGATGTTAGGTGCCCAACTATGATTAGCCTTTACAACAAAGGAATGGGAGGAATTGATCTTATGGACCAAAAAAAAGTATATTACGAATACGATCGCAAGTCCAAAACCAAATTCTATCTTCGGCTATTTTTTGATTTATTTGACTTGAGTATAAATAATGCATACATTGTGTATGAAAAAATGTCTCTTGCAAATAATGAACCATTCTCAGTCTCTGCTTTAGAATTCAAATCGCAGTTAGCTACACAACTCATTGGTGGGTACACAAGTCGTAAAAGACCAATAAATGAGTCACCGATCCAAGGATCTAAAATAATAAAAATGAATAGTAGTGCTACCAAACCATTACACCATCTTATTAAAGGAGAGACTAGACGTAGATGTGTCCAGTGCAGTAAAAGAGGAGTGCAAAGCCGGTCAAATTCTGTATGTGCAGGCTGCAACTTCCTTTTGTTTTACAAATATGAGAAACTGTTTTGAAGAATACCATAAGTAAAATAAATTAATTTTGTAGTATTTAACATTTTTTTAGTGCTGCTTATGTATTTGGTATAATAATTATTATTTAAAATACTTTCTTTGTTAATAACATTTAATAAAAAAAAAATTATACAAAAAAATGAATTCTTAATTATTTACAGTTAAGGCTCAGTGGTACATATGCGTACCAGCAAAAAAAGGGTTATAACTAATAACACAATTTAATATTGGCATTATGGACAGTTATTTATGAATGAATACAAATAAAGCAAATTTTCAAAAAAAAAAAAAAATGTCTGTTCTATAATCCCCTCCCCTAAATCATGATTTTTTGTTGTGAAAAAAAAAAGTTTGTTACATAAAATTAAAAAAGGAGTGGGGGTTGACTAAGTAAGATATTTATAAAAAAAAATACAAAACATTAAAGCTAAATATGCTGATTTTCTAAAAGTGAACTTAAAAAAAGTATTGGAATCATAGGTTAGTGGTGAAAAATATATAAGTCAGTGGTACATATATGTACCATTGTCCTCAAAGGGTTAAAATTTACACCGGGGCCTAATAACTTCTAGCTACGGCACTGTTCACAATATATACAATTAATGATCTGTGTGTGCCTGACTGGTGTGACCGTGAAAATAATATTATCTATATCGAAATAGATAATGGTAATAAGGGGTTCCACGTTCAATTAATATTGCATATTCCCGGCCTGAACAAAAAGTTATATTTAAAACTGTATTTTCCAAGTTCAATATGATTTGGTAAATCATATTTTTACTTTAAATTCATCATAAACTCCTTGATACCATTTCTGTTTTTTTTTTTGCATATGTATGTATTTTATAATGTCTTTTCTTTTGTTCAACCAATTAAAAACAGCTGGTTGAGGATCAAACTCGTCTAATGGGGACATGTTTTTTTTCACATACAGAGAATCTATTATTACTTTAGGAGGTAGAGAAGAACTTGTTGCAGTTTTAAAAAGGTTATAGATGAAATTAATCTTTTAACATCTGCCGAATGCGGTTCAGCAGATAGAATGTGAGCATATGACAAAATATATAAATTAATCAGTCACCTCTATACACATTAATTAGTAAAAAAAAAGAAGTGAATAAATTAAAATTATTTACCACAGCAGTGCTTAGAGGTTTCCACGAATCATTAAATAATAACAATTTCAGAAGATTTTATGACAATTGTTTATTTTTACACATGGTATCCCAGCAGCTCCTTTATAAGACGTAACGAAATCAGCTAGTTCAAAACCAGGGTAGATTACTTGTTGTGTTTTTTGAAGTTCTTCGTCATTTACTACATCACTTACTATTTCTAAAACTTTCAGTGGAAGCCATTAGTATGAATCAAGACGCGTGTTGAGGTAATTAACAATATGTTCAATTACATCATTTCGTATTGGGAGAAACGTTTATCAGATACATGATTATTGATTTTCACCAAATAATTCAACGTTATGCAATTTAATAATATATTTTTTAAATTCTGGATTATGAGTTATAATTGTGTTTTTGTTAAATACATACTCCCATCCACCCAATAACGGGTTCACTTTTAAATTTTCAATCAATTTGTCGCGGCCAGCGGTGTCGTAATGTTTCCCGCGTATGAATATCACTTTATATAGAATTATTATCGATTACTCTAGTCCGCTCGCCGAATGCGATCGTTGGTCCGGGTCGACATAGCACTCGTAGTTAATGTACTTGTGTTCGCTAAAATAAAAGAAAACCTTATTTTCTTTTTAAAACACACCCGTTGTTGTAGTCGTCCGGTATCGTCGTTATTACCTTTTTTCGCTAATCGAAATAATGTAACGAGGTATTATTCGTGAAAAGTGTTTTTTTTGTTGTTATAATTTCGACTCTAATAGTCAATTTTGTATTTTATATACCAAATTTAATAGTTGTATACCTACTGTCTTTATATTCTTACAGCTCGAATCGCGTACGAATAAAATTCAACATATTGTTACTTCACCGTTATCAATTATATTATTTGTATTATATTTGTGTGTTATTAAATAATTTATATAGGTTTTAGGCAGTTGCAGCTGGCCAGTCTGCGCTCCACAAATTGTGAGTTTTTTTATTATTTATTTATTTATATCATAGTTTTTATGCTTGGATTATTGATCACACTAGGACATACCTATTATAACTATTGAGTCAGAAGGGCTATTTATTTATTTATTCTTTGTAAACAGGCAAATTTGTATTTATTTATTGTTTTTCTACCTTTTTCTGTGTTGCTGTGAAATATTATCCTTTGTTTGTCTTTAATTGAATTATTATACAGCAACATTAGTTACCAAGACTCGCCTTATTATTTAATATTCAATTTACTCCTTTTTCTATAGTTTATAAGTACGTAATAGGCGTACGCGAAGTAATTTTGGTGTTCGGACCCGCATATTATAGTTCCCGGCCCGTACACTATTGGATAACTGTATTTTTTCTTGTTTCTATATCAAATATTATTACATTATCCGTTTGAATTTGCTTTTGAAATCTACTATAAAGATAATCGAGGTCTGTTAAAAACAATGATACAACATCTTGTCATAATCTGTCAATATTATTAATTCTTCAGATTTAACATCATTAACTTCAGAGTTCTTTTTTAAAAAATATTTAACTAAAATACGCCAAATTTTTAGAATTCCTAGAAGAAAGTTGTATGCTAATTCAGTCTACCTCACTTCAAATTATTTTGGTAACTATGTAAAACTCATACTTACATTATTTGCTATATCTTTCAATTCCTTGGTTCTTAGACCAGATTGATGTGCATCAATACGTTTATGTACTTCAATTACATTAGATGTCAGTTGTAACCATGCTAAAGCACTTATACGCACAACACATCATATTTTTAATAATGGTTCTTGAATATTAATAGAATATCTATTTGAATTTATTAACGGTCACAATCCATTTTTTTTTTGCCGAATGCAATTTAAGACAAAATGGATAAAAAATCTTCAAATAGCGTTAACTCTTATTTGAAAGATTTAATTACTTTAAAAAATTTAAGTCTTAACTATATGGTAAGTTTACAGCATTATCAAAGTGTAAACATAACAACATAACACTAAAATAATCAACAAACTTTTTTCATTTTGTACTGCACTATTCCGATTTTGTACTACACTATTTTAGGCTGTGGTACATGAGTTATTGATCGAGGTTGACGGAGAAATAGGTGTGACTATACATTTGTTAGTAATAGTATTATTATTATCGTCCAGACCAAAGTTTTAATATAAAAATCATTATAGGTAAATAATGTTATATTAAAATACTAATATTTTAAATTACCTTGTTGTGCCATTTGGTGGTATGAAAATAGATGAAAAATTAGTTGTAAGTATTTCATTTTGTACATTTACATACTGCATTCAGAAAATTTTCGAGAATATTTTTATTTATATACCCATTCAGTTATTAATCTCTATATTGTACATATTATATGATTAAATCATCATAAATATATATTATACTATTAATTCACTTCTATAAATATTTAAGTATAAATTGCTTAGTAACCATTCGATTCCAATTGAAATTGTAGTCATACATAAATATAATAATTATATTATACATAGTTACTATTTATGATTAAATAGTATACATTTAAACTTTATACGTACTGAAAAAAAACACTCAGAAAAGTACTTACAATATTTACAATATATTTATTTTATTATCTAAACAATATTAGCTCAAATATATTGTACATATGATAAATATGACTTGTCCAGAAAATTCTGGGGTAGTGACACTTAATGCCCATATGAATCATTTCCAAAGCCAAAGGAAAATATTAGAAGCACAGCTTGTTAAGCAAGATCAGGCACTAACGGAAATTCAGGATTTTCAATTTCAGTTGGAAAATATCCAACGGACAATTAACAATTTGACAAGAAACGAACAGCAGCAGTCTAATGATGATATTAATGACAATTTTGACCAGATATCACTTAAGTACGATAAAGTACTAGATTGTACAGGTAAGTTAAAACAATTTAACCACGACTTACAGTGCGGTATTCAATCTAAAACAACTACCAAAAAGAGTACAACTGAAAGAATCAAGAAATTGGAAATTAATAAAGCAAAAACCGTAGAAGAAATTAATGAACTTCGCGAAAAAATAAAAAAAAAAATAGTAAATATAAAAAACTATTATTAATCTTACAACTACATAAAATTTATATTTCCGTGATTACAAATAATTTCCCTTTAACAAATTCCATCAGATAAATTTTCACCCATATCTTCTCATATATGATATTTATTTTGGATCATAATTATTTACATTTATTATTTTTGGATTTTGTTTTCAAAATAATACAAACCAAAATTTCAAATACATGTAATATTCTATTCAACAATATCTCTAAATTAAATAATTTAAATTTCAACATTAAATCTATTTTTAAATTGATCGAAAACTTATGATTATTAAATATATTATACCTATAACATTGTTATAACATTACATCTATAAGAATTTTCTAGAAAACATTTAATTGAGATAAAATATATAATATATAGATTATATTATATTTTTCTTTAAGAAAACAGTCGCAATCAAGTTTTTCATTTATCGTGTTTGTGAAGAGGGTCTCCCACGGCAAGTGGTTCGATGAGCATGGCACTAGATGAATCGGCCCCTTATATTACACTCGCCGTGGAGACTCATGCTCGGCTTGTGTCTGTTCGAAAATTTTTGGTAGGTTGTTCCCGCGGTAAAAGAAACGAGCTATGCACAATTGAGCACTTCAGTGGACGCTTGAATCGGCAAGTCTTCTTTATACCTAACTACACAATATTATTATTTATTTTAAATCTATCGTTTTAGTTTTAAATTAATTATTTACATTTTTTTTTCAAGTTACATAATTAAATAATTAAATCATTTACAAACATGGAGTGGACAAATGACGTGGTTCTGGAGATATTAGAATTATATCAGATCCAACCACAAATTGGGAATCTACGAGATCCTGGGCATAAAAATCAAAATTTAGTCCATTATACTTGAAAATCAGTTAAAAATCAATTAAGATTGAATTAATTTTTATTGAAATTAAAATATGTTTTTTTTTTTTATATTTTAAGTATCAAAACTGATCTGATATGAATGAAATAAAATAAAAATAGGATTTACTTATAGCCAAACTTATAGTCATCTGTAACAACTGACATTTTAAACTAATAACTAAACTAAAATAAATTAGTGCCACCGGCTCGGACGAGTGTGTGGCTCGCCAAGCCATGCTCCATGAAAGTGCTCTGAGCTTGTATTATTTTAGCTTAATACACAGGCACTAATTTCGTCAAATACTGCGCCGTGGGAGACACCCTTAAAATTAATTAATCAGCTATAAAGTAATATTGTTATGGTTATAAAATATTCGGATTTCAAAACATAGGCATCTTCGAAGGAGAAAAAATGTCAACAAATTAACCTAGAGAAAGCCATGATGTGCAAAACGAATCAGTTGCAAAATACATGCCAAGAGATGGCTAACGTGCAGGCTAGTATGGAGTGCAAGAATGAGCAATTATTAGAAATGCAGAGGAAGAGCGATGAGGTGCACCAAACCTTGAAAGATCTAAAAGCAGAGTATTGGCGACGGGATTTAGGGTTAACGGAGCTCAAGAAATCTGGCCAGAAGTGGTTGGCTCAAGCTGAGAAAAACGCGGATGCGGCATCCACAAAGTTGATAGAAGAGCGTATTACAATGGCTGACTGGACGGCCAAGCGTGAAGAAACACAGATTGCACACCTACAGTTGAAGACAGGAATTGACACAGAAAGGTATAACATGCGAGCTGCGCTAAAAGTGTTATGCGATGAAGGAGAGAAGTTGGGTGCCCAGCTAGCGAACGCCACATGCCAATTGACAGCTGCTGTGGTCAATAACCAGCGGCTATTGGTGGCTTCGAAAAAGGAGGCTGACAAGTTGGCTGGTTTAACGGACAAGTTGGACCGCATGGAGCAACGAAAATGTCATGAGCGCTTGATACAGTCACTCCAAAGATTCAAGGATGATACAGAAATCACTTTACTGAAAAACGAAAAGGCCATCAAGGACCACAAACTCTTTTTAGCAACAGTCGAAGTAGAGGAACTGCGACGGTCGAGCAGCTGTTGCGTGCAGACAACCGAAAAAACCAAGTGACAAATTGACAACAATAGTTGATAAAATACAATGTGATGCAATGCAATCTACAATAATGTGACGACGAATCTAGTCGGTTAGACAATAAATAATACGTATTTTTTTACGTTATAAATATATTCATTTATTATACTTTACGGATTTGAACCTAAAATTGTAGACGACCCCATTTTCTGACTGTAGCACTGATTTATATATATATTTATGAGGGTAAATTAAAAACTCAGATTTTTATATTTATCAAACAGTATTTTGTTTAGTTTAAATGCATATTATGCAAGGGTTTAAAACCGGTAACCGACTTTTTTCCAAAACCAGTTAAAAACTTTTTTTTGAGAACTAAAAATCGCTTCCCGGTATTTATTTTTAAATATATGAAGTGGTCATTGGTAACCGGTAGAAGAAAATTATAATTTGATGTTTTAAATTAATCGGTAATTGTTTTATATCATTACCAGTAAGTGTAACAGAACCAATAACTCATGTTAAAAGTTGTATGCGCCATAAGGGTCATACTGGCGTCTACGCAAAATAATTTTATTTGTGTTACGTTGTCTTACGTTATGCAACCTCACTTAGAAAATCTGTATATTGGGTTGTGGCATTTTAAGTCAAAGAATTGTAGTTCAAAACCCCCTTAAATTCAGCAACCACACTAGCGATCCTGGTATATTGTGTTGCGGTAAAATGCACGGTGATTTAGCATACACTAATAAACATGAAGGCTGTTGGGTTGCGTGGAAATAGTGACGCAATACAAATGGGGGGAAAATAGAAGGAACTATGAAAATTTACAATTTTAATAGGTATCTTATATATTAAAACACATTCTTTGTAGATCTTCGCATAAGTTAGATATACTTATTGAACAAATCTACTCACCGGCACTTCATCATGGACCGAAACGTTGTAACTAGATTCAAAATAGCACCGACGACACTGAGTATGAGTTTATTACCACAATATTAGACTCAAAAATTAGCGAATTGACCTATATCCAACCAGCATAGCCGAGAATTAATAGGTGACATGTTTTGAAAGGACACCAGGATAACCTAGTGAAATAAAATATAAACGGCAAGTTTTTTTGTATAATGAATGTATAGGTATTTTATTTTCTCACAATTTTTGAAAGAGTAACAAATTTGACACAAAAGTATGAAAAACGATTTAGCAGGTATAGGTAACAATTTTTGGTTTACGATAATTTTTCGTGTATATTAACACGATGGCGAACACGATACAAATAATATAAACGTTGACGTAGTCTTGTTTAACATGTCGAAGAATAGAGCAAACGAACAACAAAAGTCGACAGAGATGAATGAACGATATAGTAAGACTAAATGAAAACTTAACAATTAAATAATAATCAATATATATATATATATATAATGATTACGAAAACAAAAAGAGAAGATATAAGAAAAAAGTTGGCTATATTAAATTTAGTAGACTTCCTTATTGGGTCAAAATCAAATATAGAGCCTGTTGCAAAAGTATCGTCTACTAGAAAAAAGTACAGGGAAAACTGTTCCACATAGATGGAAATTCTTCATCAAAAACACTAAACAAAAAATAGAATTATATTACTGTGATTGAGAAAAAAATGTTAATAATTGATGAAAATACAGAATTCGATGAAGAATGCAGAGAAAGGAGATACCAAGAAAAGTTACAATTAAAAAGACAAGCTCTACTATAGATATACTATCGAAAATGGCTAATACATTTGAAAAATAAACAAATTTTTTACTTACCGGTTGCACACATTAAGTAATGTATATATATATAAAAGTTAATTATTTTTAGCTGGGTAATTATACATATAATGAATTTATTTTAAAGAGACTGTTAATTCTAGTTTTGCTATTTGGTATTTTATTTATGAAAATTATAAATTAAAAAAGTACGGGTTTTTTATTTTAACACTTGTTTTCAAATTTTAATTATATAATATATATTTAATAAAATGTTTATAAACAAAATTTGATATTAATACATAAATATAATGTTATATAAAAAAAATGTATAGTCCTTAAATCACAGTAGGTAATTTTTCGCTATTTTTTTGGCGCTTTAATAAACCTAGACTGTAACATCACAAATACGTGACCATAATCTTTTCATCTGCGATATTGTTCGGGCGGGCATAACAGATAGTTATAATATGGGATAACTAAGGACATCATACATAACACGTCATAAATTTAATTTATACATAATATAATCAATTCGATAATTATTATTGTTTGCGCCGACACCGGCCTTACCGTAATTTACGCAGGTTGCGGTGAAGACTCGTGCCCTGTTGGTGATAGGTAAAAAAGGGGTACGAGGTATACAAATACAATAAAGAAAAATATCCACCGTTTTAGGTTAACAAATTAATTGATATTTCCAAAGTTGAAATGATACATATATATATATATATATATATATATATATATAGGTATATAAACTATATGTGCACGTAGGCATTCGGTATTTTACTAATGCTAAAAATATAATTAATCTACTTAAATCTAAGTACGAAAGTATGAAAGGAAAAGGAGGATGTACGACCTGTAAACTGTAGTACTCCTTTGACCGCCTGAACTGGCTCCCACGATACAATGGTTCCTTCGTGAACAATGACCGAACTGCCTGGACCTTTGGTGTGATAGTTGTGCTGAACGCTCACTGTGCTGACCGACCTGGTCTTCACAAAAATATCCCACTGCAAAACTGTCGCGATCGTAGAACATCAACGACGATAACGTGTTTCAAAAGCGAAGAGAAAAAATAGGTAGTAGTAGTAGTGTGACGACTACGAAAGATTGGCGACAGCATCCGTGTCGCCGTATTCACGCGGGAACGAACGGGGCGACCACGCATCTTCGTCCGTCTCCACAGATTAGGTTATTCTTCCGACCTTGATTTCTCGATCCGGACGTGAGATATTGGTGGCTAATTTAAACTGACGAACCGGCCCGGGGGGGGGGGGGGTTAACACAAACACCTCGGCTGGCGCCAACAATTATTATGTAAATAGCGTACAATATACATCATATTTTATTTGTTTCTAAATATTTTTAATTTAGTAGGTTCCTTGTTTTTATTATCACTGAAATGTGTTTTTCCTTTCAACCATTTGCACTCTTTATAAATTTTGGTTATAAGTAAAAGTTTTATAATATATATGTAATGTAATTTACATTTTAAATTATTAAAATTTGGTATATGTTTTTTAGTTTTTGGTCAATTTTCGTCAAAATGTTTTCAACTGTTTATTTTTCACTTTTTATACTTTGAAACATTTTAGAAAATACATCCAGACCAAAATTACAAATTGAAATTTATAAATGGGATGGTTTTTTTAAGCCTTGACTACATGTTGTTTCATTTAAATATCCAATATTTTTAAATAATATCAGTAATTGGTTAAAATCACTTATTCTCTCTTTCGTTAAAAGATTATTTTCACAATCAGTGCACTTAAAATTGTAAATAGTACGTTTTGTAAGATATCCTGCATTATACACAATTGGACATTTTTCTAAAGTTCCTTTTGTAGTTACTTCTGCAGTGCTGATAGATGAATTTGAGTGTTCACTTGAGGTGTCATCTAAATAATCTTGGACTTCAACATCTATTTCGACGATTTGATTGGACGTTTTGTGAACTTTGACTTAATTTAAAATATCAACAGTTAAAAACTTGTCCTGATCTGTTTCACAATTACATTTCTCCAAAACTTTCATTATGGAAAATGAACAAATACTTGCATAACAGGTACGGAATATTCTGGCTGTTGGATTTTGTGTATAACCATATTTTTGCCTTATAATGGTAAACATATTTTCTAAAGGATCCTGGTTTAGTCTGTTTGTTAATAAAAAAAACTGTTTTTTTTCTGAAGGAAAAATATTTTTAATTGTAAATTTTTCTGTTTCAAATAATTACTTTAGAGCAGTTAATGTCCAGACTATTCCAGTAAAACATGGAGGGATCGAAATATTCTTGTTTTTATGACTAATTTTTTTTGCATTTTGGAAGGTAGATAATGTTTTATTTATGTTATCAAAAATGTGCTGATTATTAGTGCTCATTGGACGTCTATTTTTATTTTTATCATATAGATTTTGACTATTACACGGGTCAAATATATTATTCATCTCCAATAGAAATTTTGCTGTATTCTTCGCTGTTTTTGATTTTAATTGACCGGTGTGAATAGATGTTTTTATAGCTGACGAAACATTGTCGCTAAATATTTGCAATGCTAATTTGCATGACATCTTTTGGAATTGATTCGGGTGTAAATGAATAGATGATATTTTACACATACTACAAGCTTTTAAACTTTTTGATTCTATTTCATATGTTTGTATAATATCTTGAAATACTATTTTTTTTTCATTTATTTGAATATCTCCGTTTAATAGGTTATTTCTAATACTTTTAAAAATATGGGGATTATCATAAATCAAACTTATTGTCTGATTATGTATCTCAGTTGTTGGGTTAGATTTGGTTCCTCCGAGAAGAGAAAAAAGTTTTTGATTTTGAGTCCCTTGGTCACATATGAGAGCTGTTGGTTATAAACCAAGATCCAAAATTTCTTTAATACTTGATTTAATTAAAATAAATAAATCATTACCCTTAATACCGTTATTAGTTAAAAAATAACATAATGGAAATATCCAGTTACTATATAATCCTCTAACCATAATAACCAAAACATGTTTAGCATATTTTGGAAACCGTCCTAGAATACCCATATCTTCAAAACCTTCGATTAGATCAAGCGATTTATTGTACTCAATGTATTTTCTTATTGCTACTTCATCAAACAAAACGATACATTTTTTATCAATATATTTTATAGATTTAACTTTTAGTTTAATTTGATTCATATAATCTTTGACAGAACCTGGTACATAAAATATAGATTTCAATCAACTCCGTACTGTACTTTCAGCCGGTAAGATTATACCATTATTTCGCATATACTTATAAGTGGAAGGTGATTTGTAATAAATTGAAAGTGCAATTTTTTTTCTGTTTTAGTCCAGGGTCTATGATTTTTATGTAAAATTTGCATTGCCATAAGAGCCTTTGAATTTTTTGATGGGAATTCGACATTATTAAAAAATTTTTGAGAGAAATCTTTTTTTATTTTTTCAAGACACTTATAATAGCCCGTTCTTTTTTTAAAATTCTACGCAGGTTATTTAAATTTTCTTGAAGTAACTGCTGCTTCATTATTTCTTTTTCTGGCTATTTGATTTTAATTTTTTAAGGGGATGGCATATATATTAAGGATGATACCCAAGCCTTTGTTGTAGGGGTTACAGATGGCGAAGGGCTATTATCACAACTTTTCGGAAAATTGATAGAAGATGAATTAATATGATTGGCTTTATATGTACGTTTCGGTGTTAAAACTTTAAATATTTTTGGTGATGTAAGGTCATAGTTTTGAACAGAAAACCCTACAAAATTAACTCAGTTTAAAATGTTTATTATACACGTATTTAAAAAAAATATTACATATAAAATACTCTATATATAAGTTCTATTCTATACTTTTTAATTTCCTATATTTTCTTTAATAATGGACTAATAATAATTATGACCCAAAAAATCAGTAATAATTAGTATAGAAAATATCAACATTATAGGATTATAAGATAACAATAAATGACATCGTACGTTCGGTTTATAAGGAATTCTTTATAGGAAATTTGTATATGATATTTTATGAGAAATGAAAATACAACAATTTAAAAATATTCATCAAAGGTACAAAAAACCATTTTTTTCATCATTTTTAAATCATTTTATTTTTTTTTAAACATAATTTTTTCAAAAATCAACGACGACATAATCTCCCAAATATTGTTTTTTATCAATTTTATAATAGCTTTTTAACTCTAAAATTATTTTAAAATGTAATTTTATTTATTTTCGGTAAACATGTTTTTACAACGAAAAATCACCGGTGCTACGTTCTCTTAAGAGTATTGGGTAGTTAATAAAACTGACCTACACGAATTAAGGTATATAAAATAAAAAATAAAAATTACAATTACATATTTGATATTATATATTAAATTCATACCTTCAAAAAATGTATTGGTTCGTTGTATTTTCGTTGGCGTCACATTAATTATGTCGTTCACGTGTTTATTTACATCTAAAAATGTAGGTGTATATAAAAAAATAATAATAATAATTAAAAAACATGTATATTCTAATAAACTTTACATATTTGATATTATTTATTAAATTCATACTTTCAAAAAATGTATTGGAGCGGTGTAATTTCGTTGGCTTCGTGTTATTTACCTTATTAACGTGTTTATTCGCATCTGAAAAATTATGGAAATATATTATAATTTAGTATAGTCAACATATTATAGTAGGTACCTAGAGCAACATTACATAGTTATAAGGTTACATATTTTATTTCTATCTTATACTCGTATAAGACACATTTTCAATTTACCTGAACTTGAATGATTGTCTGGAACAGCGTTTGGAATAAGATGTGACTTCGGATTACTCGCATTCATGTACATTTGTTTTTAAAATGGTCCGAACATATGTATCTTTTTTTCAATAATTTTGGACTGAATCCTTTTAAGCATATATTTCTTAAAAATTGTTTTTTTTTCAATAATTTTTAGACATAAAATATTTTACGTAAACCTCTATTGTATTTTTTTAAAGTGCCATAAAAAGTTACTTACCTGAATTAATTATCCATTTCCTCAATAATTCTAAATTGGACGGAAGTGAATGGAAAACATTTCTACTGGTTTTACGCGTTTTCGTACAATTTAAGTACATACTTTATCGCCACCAGACATTTTAAATACTTATATAAAACAATAATACACATATAACAGTATAACAAATATTAATATTAACGGTATTTGAAACTTGAAAGTTCTACGAGGATGGCTAGTGGGCAAATGGTAAAATGATAGATATTAATATTTTACCATAGTATTTTGCTTGTATACAGGTAAATGTCTAATATTATTTTGGAAAATTTTTCAATTCTAAATTCTATTATTGTACAATATGTTATTATAATTTATACACGGTATACCTATATATATATATATATATATATATATATATATACATAATATATATAGGGGCTTAAGGGGACATAGTACTAACATAGTATAGTAGGTACGGAAAATGCATTATATAGCGTCACACGTTTTATTAATTCTGCACTTGATGATGAAAAGAAAGTAATGGCGATATTTTTAGATTTAACTAAAGCATTTGACACAGTAAATCATACAGAGCT
>JAIPRL010004203.1:0-40252 GCA_025469235.1 Pemphigus obesinymphae
AGTTATATGCCCATACAATTTTGTATAATAGGTATGTGGAATAAGTATATTATTATTTATGTATCCAGTTCGTTATACTTTTAAATAATGTATCATGTAATATATAATATATGGGTAATATGTAAATATGATAGTAAATAATGTACACTTGTTCGTTATACAATAGTGCTATTATAAATTTTATTAATTTTATTACCGAAAAATGTTAACCTAAAAGTGTGAATAAAACAATAAAATATAATATACATAATAAACAATTGGTTTAACTTATTATACTTATAAAAAAAATGTACATATTAAAGTTGTAAATATTGATATTGATAACCACAACAATAAATCGTACAGACAGATAGACTTAGAAGGGATGTACCTATGCGTCTAATATAAAACAAATAATGTATTTCTCCCGGCAGGTAACCAAATCAACCAAATAATAACTATATACAGGTAAATACGGACGGATGGACGGACACAGCAGTAATAACAGGTGTCTAAACATATATTTAGAAATATATTGTCGATTTGTTGATAAGGTAGGTAGCATGTATTTGTTACAATCGGAGATATATCAATTCTGTGAATATTCCATCGATTTTGCCAGTATCAATTTTACCGCTACAGGTAGACTGAAAACGACCTATCGACTCCGCAACCACGAGGTAAATATCCAGTTTCGTAAAGAAATATTAATACTGTTCAGATACGCTTGTAATAGTTGTAACTTGTAAGTACAATTATACAATTATAGTTATGTATAATATATTAATTTATAATACAATGCTATTTTAATACAAATATGTTTATTTTATTTTCTGGTAAAAATCAATTTCATATTTAATTGTAAAAAATTTAATAAAAATAATAAATAACAATACATTAACTACCTATACCTTGCTACCCATATAGAAACATTTTAATTTACAAAATAAATTTGTATTTGAAAAAAGTAAAATATAATTAATTATTTTAAAATTAATTTTTACTCAATTATTTAACATTTGTATGGCAGATATAGTATAATTATTGACGAGGGCAAAAAGCTAAAACTTACAGAGAAAAATAATGATTCACTGACATCAAAGACAATATATAGACGTTTAAATCGTTTTGATTTGGCAGTTATTAGTGGCAGAGAAAAACGTATTGAAAAGAAGAGAGCATCTCATGAGATTCGTTATTTCTGTACAACAAAAGAGTTATTTAATATTTTAAAAAGAGTACAAATCAATATATTGGATATAAAATAATAAGACGTAAATATGTGTATTGTATTCATTATCATTAGGTGGAGAGTGCGCATCGAAGTAAACGATCATTTTCACATTACCGATACCTATGTCATGAAATAATTTTCATTTTTTTTGTTGTGTTATATAGTATACATATACAATATTATGTATATTTTTATTTATGGTAAGTATTTTGTTTTTAGTTATAGAATCTGAAATAAGAAACAAATATTGTATTATAACAAGAAAAATAATCAATATTTACTTATCATACGATTATTATACGAGTCCTATCAAATTTAAAAAAATGATAGTAAAAAAAAAAAAAAAAAAAAAAACTGAAAATCCAACAATTTGAATATATTTAAATCTATTTTAAAATTAATTTAAAAATAGTCTTGTGTTAACACCATTTTTTATTTTGTGTAATTGCGATATTTGTAAAAAAAAAACATGCCTACCCAAAATTACGATTACTCATTTCTCAGTGGTTTAAGAGTAAAATTACCTATTATAAAATCGAAAGTTGACAACATTTTGGAGAGAATGTATATCGTTTTTTTAATAAGCTAAATGCTTAGCGTACAATCTAACATTAAAAAAATCATTTTTTTTTAGTTTTTTAAACAGCTGTAATTTTTTTTATAAGAATTGTTTTATAAAAAAGATATGACATTTCCTCCAAAATGTTAACTTTCAATTATATAATTGGTGTTTTTATTCTTAAATCACTGTGAAACGAATTATCGTTATTCTGCCTGGACATGTTTTTGCACTTGAAGTCCGGGGAGGGGGGGTATCACGTCCTCTTAAACCTATTCTCTCGAGTAAAATGAATTTATGATACCAAGTGGACTTCGTAGATATAAAATGGTGGTAAAATTATTTGTCATAAATGCCATAAATTTTAGAACATTTGAATAACTAATTGCCGATTAAAATTAGAAAAACTGTAATAATTAAAGTTCCCGTAGTAGTTAGAGGTGGAATTTCTCCTAGAATTGTTTTGGCAGTGGTATTAAGTATCAACGATAGTGGGCTTTTTAAATTAGGGTCAAATATGGAGTTTTAGATATATTATATGTCTGTAATAAAATAATGGAAGCAGATTCAGATTTATTAAAAATAGATGATGTGCCAAGCTTAATATTATTTTTACATTCCATATCATCGTTATCATCAGGTTCCTAAAAACGATTTGTATCTTGTAATTTCAAAATATACTGTATTGATAAAAAATGCAAATGTCATATGGTACGTCTATTAAATGTAACGTATACATAATTAATGTCAAAATTTTTATTTTTATTTTTCATATTGTAACTTTTTTTTATTTTCATTTCGTTTCTACGTATTTTATATATTTTTCATTAAAATATTTTAATAATTAAAATCATTTATTTAGATCAAATATGATTTTGCCTTTAATTTTATTATTTTATTTATTCCTGCTGAAAAAAGAAACGTTTTATAATAACTACCTATATAATATTTTATGTGATTTTTGCTATAATGTAAACATCTTCTTCTCCTTCGCTTTTTCTCCTAACTATATTGAGGTTGGTAATCCTAGTCCTATACGTCCACTTAACTCTATACCCCACATCTTCTTAATTTATCCCCATCTTCCTCACATCACTCAGCATCACATCCCCCAACCTATTTTTCGGTCTTACTCTTTTTCATTTTCTATCAACATATATGTTCTTAACTAATCTTACTGCCTCAGTCTTTTCCCTCCTTAATATATTCCCGAGTCATCTTAATCTATTCTCTCTATCATTTTGTCAACTATCGAAGCTACTTGTTTATTACCTCTTATATACTCAATACTCATTCTATATTCTGTCCTCACTAGTCACTCAACTCATCCACCTTAAAATTCTCATCTGTTTTACACTCATTCTCTGTTCTATCTTCCTATTTAGTGCCCAACATTCTGTTGCATACATCATTTCAGGTCTTACTACTTTCGTATATAATTTAGTTTTTAACTTAATAGGGATTTTTTTTATCACACAAAACACCTGACGCTTTTCTCCACTTCATTCATTCACACTTAATCCTGTATTCCATACTCTTTTCGAAGCCCCCATATTTCTGTACAACAAACCCTAAATACTAAAATTTCTCAACCTCACCTACTACATCCTTACCAAAATTTATTTTTTATCTTTCCCTATTCCTTTTGTGTTTCCTTTGTTCGATTATCTATATATTCTATTTCACCCCTACTTATCCTTAGTTCTTCACTTTCAAGAGCTTCCCTCCACTCTTCAAGTCTACCATTCACTTCTTCAGGACTCTCTTCTATCAGTACTATCATCTGCAAACAGCATGCACCATGGTACCTTATACCCTGTATAACCCTTTTTATTTAATCCATTCCCAGGAAAAATAAGTATACAGCCTAATCCAAACCCTGGTGCAATATCACTTTGACCCTAAAATCCTCAGTTTTTCCACAGAGGCTCTTCACTCTTGTACTAGCCCTTTAAAAAGAAAAAAATCAACAGAGAACTATTGAAAGAAAACCAAGCTAAGAAATATTAGGGAAAAATGGAAAAATACCTTTCAATTTTTGAACATGAAGTAAATATAGATGAATTGTGAGGAAGAGTAAAAAAAACCGTAAATAGGTCAGTAGTAGAAATATTAGGTCATGGGCCTCGGGGGGAAAAAAACTCTGGTTTAAAGTGCACTAACAATCAAAATGAACATAAACCAACAAAACGAATACAAATTGTAAATATTGATATTGGTAACCGCTATTCGAAAAGTTGTTTCTAGAAAAAACAAAACTTTTTGTAAAACCACTAGCTCTCTCGCTAAAATACTTTTTTCCCGTCGATTTTTTAAATTTAATTAAAGTAATGTACGGCTAACGTTATATTGAATTTTTCGGTCTTAAAATCTCATTTTACCAGCTATTTGGATTGAAATACCTCAGAATTTATAATTTTGTTGAAAAAATTTAAATGACTACAAAAAAAAAAAAAAAAAAATTGTGACTATGGATTTTTTGAATTTAATTATAGTGTATTGTATATTTAATGTTGAAAAGAATTTCCAGGTTTTAAAACCCAAAATAAATAGCCCAAAATTGCAAAAAAATTTAAAAAATTTAATCAACATGAATATATTACTTAAATGTTCAATGTAAATTTCAAGATTTTAAAGTCATTATTTTCGAAATTGCGAAAAAATGAAAAATCTGGATTAGATAAAATCGTATTTTATCGTTTTTTCGTAAGTTTTTTGTAGTTTTTCCTTACGAATTAAAAAATTATTGAGAAAATCAAAAAATTATCTTTTCAATGTACCTGCAGAGTACTACAGTAATTAGCCTATAAAGATTGGAGCACTCCTGGTAGAAAATTTGTTAACAGAGAGAAAAAAAATAAACATCATTGTAAAACTACTAGTTCTCTCGCTATAATCAGAATCTAAAAATATATATTGTATACGTTTTATAATTAATGTTCATATCATATATTATGAATACATGATACATATATAAGCAAATTAGTACTGCGCATCGGAGTATTAATGGAAGACCAATTTATTACTAAAATTTTTAAGTTAGTGGTGCCGTCGCACACCATATCAGTAAGTATATCAAATGACATCCATGTCCACACGGATATGGTGTCAGTGGAATACCATCTTAAACGACCTTAATTCGAGTACACTGAACTTACAAACAATTTAATTAACTAAAAATTTTCGAATTGCTGATATTAATAAATAATAACCAATCATATGACGTAGTCAGCCAGTAGTGGTACATATTATATAGGCTATAATAGACTTCTAGTGACTAAAACGTCAAGTATGTATCCTCCGCTCAAAAATGGTAAATTCCGCCCAAAATAATTTAGTAAAAGTAAAAAAAAAAAAGGTACATGTTGTAAATTCCACCTCGAAAAAGTCCTCATTAAAAATAACTCGCTTCGCTCGCTGTGGTCAACTCCATTCGCACGTTACTCTCTCGAATATCACTCTGCTTCGCTTCAATCGGCAATATCCCCCGATTTGCTGTGAAACACCACGTCAAGTTATCAATAATAATAATAATAATAATAATAATAATAATACTAATTTACAATTTTCTAATAGTAGAAGTTTATTTCCACGTTCAGATATTCAGCCATTGTATTATATGTACGTGTGAATACTGCAGTTTTCGAACGTTTGCCAATCATCAGGTCCGAAACATTGTGGTAAAAGCCGATAAGAAATGACACGATTGACGATTGCGTACAGTCACTGAATGCTTATTCCGAAAATATTTATTTTTCCGGGCGAAATTTACCAGTAGGTACCGTTTTTTACCTGTAAATTTTCCGGGGCGAAATTTACTGTATACCTCTTTTTTTTACCCGTTCGTTTCGGCCGGAATTTACAATCGACTATTGTTACATGGCCAATACGGCATGGTAAACACTATCAACATAAACCATTCGTCAACATTATAAATATCATACAACGACGACGAATGAAGTACGTGCGGTCAGTTGCAGTTATTTGTGATGTATAGCTATATGGTAACTACATACTTTTTCTTCAGACTTTTACACAAAACCCGTACACTGCCACCGTTTACAAACGAATTCCGAGTTATTTTTGGAGTTTTCCGTCGACTCGATTGATTGTACGGAAATATTATCGAGACCATTACGATATACAATATAAACGTCTACTATATAATATTTTTGCAACCCTAGACGAAATATATACACTATGATCTAATATACGTTGTCGTGTATCTACTTGGATCTAGTAGACGTACGCGATTCTGGAGTCTGTTAAATGCAAATAATACAAGACATTGTCGCGAATACAATGACGGACGATATAGTGTCTATTATTATTATCATTATCATTATTATCATTATTATTATTATTATTATTATTATTATTATTATCATATTATAATAATATATTATATTGACCTGAAGGGATTTTGCACTCGGCCGCGGAGCGATATCAACCCGACGGCGGCACGTCAAGTCGGGTTGAATCGTATATCGGAACGGGTAAATCTCTCATGTCGTAAGACACATTATATTATATTATATTATATATAGTACAATGACGACGAGCAACATGTCTATTAAAACGTTCTCCGACGTCGTCGTCGTCTCGTCGTGTCTGCAAAGTTTTTGTTCCAAATTAAACGGTTTGCCTTCTCCCCGTCTCTCTCCGGTTTCGCTGATAAAGTCGTTTTTCCCGGACGATTATTCGCAAACAGCAAATGCATATACAGTTATTATATATACGTGTATAGAGTGTAATGTCCGCGCTATTCGCGAAACGCCATTACACTATTCGCAATCAGTCTTATTGTCGTGCTCGCCGTAAAACGTTATCTGTACCCCCGTCGCTGATTTAGAACAATTTAAACGATTATAATAATACGCGTATACATTATTTATGCTACGACGATTTGGGACGGCGGCGTTAAAATTATGGTAAATTTCACATGGGATTTTTCGTAGTTTTTTTTAAACAAAACACAAAACGCAGATAATATTGTTATTAACGAGATTTTCATTTATAATAATAATTATTATTATGATTATTTTTGTTTCCTACTCATTATCGTCGTTCATATACCATCTTCTGGCGATAGTCCGATAATCGAAATATAAAACGAACGGTACAAATGCAATTATTTTTAAGAGGTTCTCTATTGGCAATTTTTTTTTAATAAATATTAAGAAAAATAAAAATCTAACAATTTTAATTTTAAACATATTGCGCAGTAGAATCCCTCTCGTCCGCCCACGGCTGGTCCGCCACTCCGGTTGATCCGACCATATAGTATTATCGATATATGAATACTTTAAAAATACCTTTGGATTTTTCAATTTATAGCAGACATATATATATATATATATAATTAATTGTCAGTTTGAAGGAATATTGCAGTTAAGTATAGAATTTAATTTGCTAAACAAAAATCTATGACTGACTCATTTTCTAAGTAATCTTTTACTATTAGTTACAATTCAAATTGTGTCAAATGTGTATACATTATATATGTTTACTGTTTTATACACAATTCATTTATATTTTGAAAAATGAGAAGAAAATTTTTTTGAATTTATGCAAGTATGGGAATTATTTGCAATAATTGCAACCCTTACCTAATCAAATAATTCGATATCCTTAAATAGTATAGAGACCTCCATTAATCCACGCCTGCTACGTAATATTGACTAGAGACTTATTATGCTTTCGTTAAATTATCCAATCGATTCTTTAAATAATTAAAATTATTTAATTATTTAATTAACTCATTAATTTAATTATTTATCTATATAAAAATGTATTTATTTTTATATAGATAAAATTCAGACTAGTCATCTTTATCTGTACGTAGATAACATTTAGTGTGGTTATCTTTATCTTATCTAGATGTGTTTTTTGCCATCTAATCCCAAAAGTGTCAATGTGTCTACTTTGCACCGGAGAAAAATTAAAAAGTTTTAAATTATGAATAATTAAATAATAATTTTAAATATGAAAATGTGCTTCGATTGAAGTGAGATAGAGTTGTTAACAAAATTAAATATTTATACATTTTTAAAATCGAATAACCATAAGTTTCTGAATTATTGCAGGTTGAAAAATTACTTTTCATTCGTATATTTGATTTGAAAGTTTCCTTGGTATGATCGCTAAAATGACGTACATGTAGATACGTTTAAATATTGTTCAATATATTGCCAGTCTCCACAATATATATTATTATATATATAAATAAATAATAATCATTTAATAGCCATATAAAGATATGCTACGCTCGCATTCAACAGAATAAATTGCCTAATCATTAAAAATTGCATATTTGCAAGGGTGTTAATTCAATATTCATGATTGATATTTGGACATTTAAAAAAAAATATAAACTATGTTTATTATAAAACAATGGATGAAAATTGAAAAATATGACTAGATAAGTAATGAAAAATACCGTGCTTATTATAAAAAGGTTCTGTTTCGTATATTAAAAAAAAGTTCAATAGAGCTTTTTTAAAAAGTTCGAATGCTTAAATTATACGTATATTTTTACTTATTCTGTATTGACATATTACTATTGATGTTCGTATACCAAATTTTAGATACAAGTTATACTTGTGTAAACACTAAGCAGTATCAATTATTAATTAAAATTTAGAATTTATAATCACTAATAATTAATAATAAAAATATAAACAATAAACAATAAATTATTATTATGCAAAATTTCCATAGATTGAACCATTAAATACTAACAAAAATAGGTACATAAGTTATAACTAAAAATATTTATATAGACATATTAGACGCTGAACCTTTTAATTGGTATCTAACACTTAAACTAAATGAAACCTTTTTATACTATTATATTAATTTTATTATTAGGAAATTTTTTCACATTACCAATATTCTTCGCACGATTCAATTCTATTTGATGAAAACAAAATTAATCAGTTACTAAATTGTCGTTAGATAAAACCATTTACTTTTGTGTTATTTATTATAAGGATTCCATTTTTTTGGATACAATCATTCGTATAAAAAGAAAAAAAAATGGATTTTGAAAAATGTGACTTAACCTGTTCATACTAAGCTCGTAAAATCTAAATACCTTTTAATAATTATCACACCTATGTATCATGTTGGACTGTTCGGAAAAAAACCACGATGTTTGGAGTTTGGAGGAGCCTTTTTTTGTTGATTTCTAAAGTATAGGTACTAGATTTGGGAGAAATCATTTTTTGTGTGTTGAGTGATTCGATCATTTCAATCTCGTTCAGTAAAATGATTCGACCTTTCCTTATCACTTCTCATCATTTCGTTTATTTCGATCGTTCGAACGAGTCATAATTTATGATTTATACACCACCGATCGATAATATTTATAATATTTTATATAATATTATTTGATTTTATTTTTGATGATTTTAAACTTTATTATTGTAATGAGGCGAGGCATAATTTTGTTGATTAAATCAAATACAACGAAAAATAAATAGGGAAAGTAACTTAAGTTGCTTAAATGTAAAATTATTATATTATATATTATTTTTAATGATTTTTTTGTAGGTACTCATATTATATTACATTGTTATTATGCAATTTTATCATAATTATTTAAATTATAAGTATTTGAAATGTTCGTGTTCCTTAATATTATCAACATTCTCATGAAATAAATATCCTATGTAATGATAAGAGAGACGAACCGATACCGAACGAGTTTTACTCGATTAACAACTTAATACGCTTAACAATAGAGGCGAGAGGAATCTATCTTTTGAACGCCGCATTGTGATTGGCCCGGTTGCAAACGATTCGTATCAAAATCAACGAAAACGTCGATATGACTCAAAAGAACGAATAATTTTCAAAAGATAAATCGATCGCCATCGAAACACGTGATCACTGATTCGATCTTTTTGATTCTTTCGCTCACGATTAACCGAGTATTAAGTATATATAATATACCTTTTACCCCATAAATATATGCACTTGGTAATAAGATAGTATACTTACTGGATATTAGGAAGGGAATATCCATTATTAAAATGCACTATAAATATTAAGTATTTGTTTTTATTTAGTTAGTCAAAGACCAATGTATTGAGTGATAGAGTGTTTTGTATTTATTAAAACGTGTATTAATAATGTATAAAATAAAACGAATACGAATTTCGGAAGATGGAGTTCAAACACCATGATGGACTTCCCAAACACATGCCTGTTTGTTGCTGTTGAATTTACAGTGATTATTTGTTTTGCGAGTTTGAAAAACCAATTACGTGCACCCACTATAATACTGCAGTATATACATTCTAATAGGTAGACTTTAGCGGTATATTCGTCTTTCAACAGTCGTCGTAGACGTCACACCTACGCAATATATTTATTTTTATGACCCCAAGTGAATCACGAAAATATATTAAATATATTTGTACACGGCGAATTTATGCGCATCCGTACTGCAGTATAGCGTGTAATTTAATGACGATAAAAGCAACGAGATACTCATTTTATGGTTCATTAAATTGTATTATTTTATAATTTATAAGCAAAGAAATATTAACCACTTTATAAATCAAATGATCAAGTACGCGTTTGCATTGTCGTAATAATACGTATTATAGGTGTATTAAATTAAATGATGGATTTATGTTGCATTTAAAGCATTCGTAAATCACGGTATCTGTACTTAAAATAAACCGTATATGATGAAATGGCGACGTGACCGAAATATTCGATACGTTAGAAAAAATATTTTTATGGGTTAGGTACGGGTTAATTATTTTATTTTATTTTATTTTTTTTTATTATTAATATTACTATATAACTACTATTACATATTGTATTTAGTGTTTGAATTGGAGGAACGGAATATCTCTTATTTTTTAGAAATATTTTAGTGTACACTTTTTAAACATAAATTGTTGAGAACAGAAATGCACGAGAATAGATAATTATTTCACTTGTATGTTTAATTTCTGACATTTAACCGTAGGGTTACCATATGTCTTACCGTCCCGGTTAAATTGGGACAATACAGGTTTTGAGCACAGCGTCCCGATGTCCCGATAAAATCATTCGCAAATATTAACATTTTTCAATTCTTACTAGAGATAAACATTATTGTCAATGATAATGTAATTATTTTCAAACAGTTGATTGAAGGAAAAAAATATCTACTCTTACATGCAGTTATTACTTTGAATTGTGCAAAAAAAAACAACAACCTCAATAGTCAATACATTAAAATTGTAATATTATCGATAAAAAAAAAAAAAAATTTGGACATTTTGCTTGAAATTTATTTTTAAAAAACGAAAAGTCAAATGTATAAAACGTCACTTGAAGATTGTTTGTTATTAGATTTTAAACATTTTAATGAACTTCTTAGTGATTAATAAAGAATCACTGTGCATTTAAATAGATATTGATTCTAATATTGGTCATTGAATTCACTTTGCCTTATTTTTTGCCCGATTTAAATTCATCAGTAGGACACGTGTTCTCATTTATGAATATTGTTCTAGTAATAGATTACAACGGTAGTCAGTAGAGGCTTCATCAATGGCGACTCGTGCTATTGGGCACAGGAGCACGTGCACCATCTATAATTTTGAAAAATACAAAATATTATTTTAAGGCAATATAATAATACAATATTTTTTTAAGGCTTATGATTTATATTTATTGACCATAATGACATTAGGTAAATACGTTGCTATACCTCGTTTAATGTGTACCTATAGCCTATATAAGTACAGTGCACGAGTACACTATTTTCACTATTTTACGGGTTACCAACATACATACGTCCGTCATGAGACGTAGTTTGCAGTAGTTGAACAATTGTAACGATTAATAAAGTTGACCGACGCGGTGTGCCAACGTCTGAGCCGAATATTTACGATGGTGCACAATTGAAATGTGCTCCATTTGCGCACGCGCATTTCACTGTTTCAGTCCCACTACTCCAATAATTCGTTTAATAATATATTGAATGGTGGTGCATAAACGAGTTGTGCACCGTTCGAGGACTGCAGGTGCAATAGTCGAGTAAATAATATCATGTACCGGAGTACAGTGCATGAATACGTAGTGGTATTTAGGTACCTATATTTTATCTTCGATGATCATGTCATCAATAGTTCAAATTATCCTATCTATGAATTATCATGAATTTTTTTCTTTTTGTTGGTATTTTACATTTATTAATTTTAAATCAATGTAAGTACGTATTTTTATTAAAATGAAAAGTGTACATAGTGTGTAAGTGTGTTATTAAATTGTAAAATTAAATAAAAATGTTTAAACAAAATTCAGTTAGAGTTCTCCTGAGTTTTCTCACAAAATTAAATTTTTCATCATTATCGTTGGATCAAAAGGTCCCGATTAAGAGTGAAGGTAAGCCATAAACAAAATTAACTGTTGTAAGAGAGCCAAAATGTAAAGATAAAATAATAAAATAAATTAGTATCTGTGGTTGCAATGCAAATTATAAAAATATGTGTTTTCCGATGAAACTAGTAGGTAAAATAATTACAATATTGGTTTTGCTTTATTTGATTCATGTTATTTGCTATTGTATAATGTTTTATAAATGTGCAACACCATCTATTTTACTTACGAACCGCTACAATTATAATTTAAAGTTTAGAATAGGGTGACCATCTATTGAAAATTAAAAAAATGGGACATCAATAAAAATAAACCGAATATCGTAATAATTTTCTACCAAAATTGTCATAAATCGGTTTGAAAATACTAAATAATAAAAAAAAGGTTATTAGTCAATTTTCTGCCAATTTTTTTTTTAAAACTGTAAATAAGCAAAAACGAAATAAAAACGAGACTGCACTTTTAAAATTGGGCATAAGACATCCTATTTGAAGTTTCGTCGAGACAACGGGATGTGTAATCTTCAAAAGCGGGACAATCCCGTAAAAAATGAGACGTATGGTCACCTTAGTTTAGAAAGCTATATGTTATAAGTGCCCAATTTTTCGATTTGACATTTTTTCATGATTGTTACAGGCATCAAGATTTTCTATTGATTGCTGTATCGATTATACGATTTTTATTCATTTAACTATGGATGTCTGAAATATTTGTTGTAAATACTATTTACATTTACCAATAATAAGTAATACAATTTATTGTTGTATCTATTAACGTGTAATATTATTTTGTTGTGAACAATTACAATTGGTTGTAATTATCAATGACCAAAATTTATTTTATAGAAAATTTTACAAAATATGTTGATTATATTCAAATAATTTTTTATTTTAAATAAACACAAAAATTCGAAAAATGGCCCTAATAACAAAAATGAGTTCAATTGGATTTTGAAAATATAATGTTGTGCTTATAGCGAAATTCTAAATTGTAAGTTAATTAAAGTTAATGAATAGAGTTGGGCAAGTACTGTTTTGTTTTATTTTGAGTAATGTTTTGAAATAATTACCTAAGTACTAGATCATATTCAAGTACTCGAGCATTTCGAGTACCTATTCAAGTATTTTCGAGTACTCTACTAGACTAGAAAATATATTAATACTCTACGCGAATCAACTCGTATACAAAAACAGTATTCGCCCAATTATTTTTACTAACTTTAATTAACTTACAATTTAAAATTTCGCTATAAGCACAGCATTATATTTTCAAAATCCAATTTAATTAATTTTTGTTATTAAGACCATTTTTTGAATTTTTGTGTTTATTTAAAGTAAAAAATTATTTTGATATTTCACAATATACTATAGTACATTATTTTATTAAAAATAATTTTCTGAATAACGTTCTTACGCTCCTTATCCTAAATGTCTTTTGATATAATATAATTGGAAAACTGATTTAAAAACGTAAATAATACAAGTGAATTTGTTTTTTAAGTTCTCCTGAAAAATTTGTGAATGGTCAATTACAATGAATAGCCTTCCAACAGTCGAATTATCATGTTCTCAAATTTTCGAGACTATGCTTTAAAAAAAAGTAAAAAAAATCGAAATATATCTCTTTAAATTACTTTCTTGATCAAATTTTCTATCGGAATATTTATAGGATCAGGTGACTGATTAAGTCAAGTTATCTGGTTGAAAAGTTGTAAATAGAAAAAATAATAAAATATATATTCAGTAAAATTTGTAAAGTTTGGGGATGCGGCAATTTTGCTTAAAATTATGATATAATTTATTTTTGCACAGTATTTTTCAAAACAAAATATAGTTATCCTACATATAATGATTCGATAATAGTTCATTACGAAAATATATGCTAAATATTTACAAGTTTCGATAACAAAACACGTAAATGATTTTATGGCATTATACAACTTAAGAAATAAACACATGCATTTACAAATAATAACAAATTTAAACTATATTTGATGATACATTTGAAAAACTGTAAAGTTTTAATATATCTTGTATATTATATTATATTAATATTAAAACCGGGTAACTGGCCAAACAATGTAGACATTATTACAAATTATGATAACATATAGTGTTTGAAAGTTGACAACCAAAATTCAGTTAGACAAAAAAATCTGTATAATTTGATGATTTTGTGAATTTATAATCATATAAATCCTGATAGAAATAATTCCTCAAATATTGTTATCAATTTATTTCATTATAGGTATAAATTCGTTTTTACTTGGTGTTATATATTCTATTTTGGAATATTATTAATTTCATACTCGCTGTGATTAATATATTTTCCAATTCAAGCAGACTGTATTTTATAGTTTTAACTCGTTTAACTCTATCGATACAATAAAATACTGTATAGTGAATCATCGTAAATCACGTGGTTTTTGCCATAAGAGCAATCGTATGTTTAACTGAAAATCAACAACCTCTAGAGTTATAGCGATTACACTTCAGACAGTGCAATATATATTATCATATTTGGCTTTCCAATAAAAATAAACTCTAACCTCATATAATTCGACTTATAATGACGGATTTATGAAATCGAATTAAAAATTAACGTTCCTCAATAAGGACAACGTGACGTACGGAACCCCCATATACAGAGTGGTTCAAATAAATAAACAACCAAAACGGGCCGAGGAACATTACGTTATGGCACTATACGGGTATATTGTTTATGCGAACGTTTAAAACAGTGAAATATGGCTAAAGTGGTGTATTCACGCATGTTAAATGGTCCATCAAATGCAGTCGCGAATCGCAATAAATCCGCACAAGTCAAACGGAAAGAAAAAATCACCATAATTATAAGGTCTACTGCTATACGAAATACGATAACGTTGGCCTTGGAGAATCGGTAAAAATGAGATTTTGCCAGGAACACTCTTATATGTACGTATATTTACAATAAATATACAGTTTTAGCGATTTAAATTCACAAATATTGTTTCTTGCAAGACGAGGAAAATGTCTATGGTATATAGGTACTATATTTCGCTGAACTTAATGATTTAAAAAAATAACAATATTGCAGATTATACAATATACCTGCAATATTGTTCTATTTGGAGAGAATCACAACAGAATGTCAACAGAAAATACTTATTTCCTCACTCAATAATTATGTTTATTAATATTATTTTAAAATATTTATTCAATATAATTACTAATTACATATCACTTATATATATATATATATATATATATATATATAAATACATAATTATAAATTATAATAGTTTTAAAAAACAATTTTTTCTCCATTTCGATCATTTTTTAACATTCAGTTTTTTTTAAAACCTAAATTCTGAACTTTATACTCCATCACAGAATATTATTTTCAAAGGACAGATAAGTATCATTATTCACGATAAATAATATAGTGCTCTACTTTTAAATATTAATTGCCGATAGTAAATAACCACATTATATATATATATATATATTGGCTGAAGGAAAATATTCAGTGTCAGAATATGTGATTCAACAAAATCGTTGAGATAAGAAAATAGTAACATTTTTTATTTTTGGGGAAAATAAATTATAATATTTAATAACTAAAATTCAATTAAAAAAAAAAAAAAATACTCATTAATATTTATACGAAAATTGACTGAGAATATGAGTGTTTTCTACTGAAATACATTATAAAGGTAGGTAGGTAACCAAAAACTAAACAAATATCTAACGAATGCAAATTAGGAACCTTCATTTCGGTACGATCTCCAAATCATATTATTATTATTATTATTATTTCTCTCATTTTAGTATATAACGCCTGTCGCTAGGAAGTTTCAGTCGTCCGAATTGATATTGCTTGTGCGACTATATTATATTATATATACGCAGCGCCAATTCGAACTTTGAGGTTGTACTGTTTTAAAATTGACAAAGTTTAAAATGCTACTAAAAAAAAATATATTAATATTATTGCAACGAGAGAATATCCGAGTATTTACAATACATTTGTTATAAACAATGATAATAACAGCTGCAATTATGGCACGGGCAGAACGTCGTTTGCATATTTCATGAAACTCTACATTATTAAAAATTGTCATCCGGATGTGCTGTGGATAAATTTAATAATATTTTATTGTATCGAACGGTTATTGTCAATAAAACATTTTAATTATAAATGGAACGTATAACTAATAGTATAGGTATATTCGGTAATATAATGGGTTAACCTCACCTAAAATAAGTGTACCAATAAATATTTCACTATAAATGGTGAACAACTATCGGATTAGAATAATCGATAGATTGGGTGAAAAACTAATTTTAAAGCACATTATAATAATATTTATATGCATTATTTGGCTATAATTTTGGAATTCCAATATTATTCTTGAAATATTTTGAATTTAAATATGTATTCACATTATATTCGTATTGGTTAATGAAATGAATAAATTTAAGTTTTTCATTAAATTTATAAAATTATCGTATTTATTCATGAGTTCTAAAAATTGCAGGCAGTAAAACATAATCCAGCTTAGAATAATTGAAAAAATTCCATTAACAATATTTTTCAAGTTGACTATAACAGTTTTATTAGCATTTTTAAAGATGTAAATTCTTAACTAAAAACAAGAATTGTCCACTAGTAAAAAAATTAATATGTTTATTATTTTATTTTATTTTTAATTAATATTAATAGTCTTTATTGTATATATGGTATTGCAATTTAAATCTTAGAAACTCTATCCTAAATTACTATTTAAAAATATACTATCATTCGCTGTTTTATAATCTTGCTGGAGTTATATGTTACGAACAATTTCTGAAATTTCTTGTAAGAGCATTATTTATTTATTTTTAATTTGAACATTAAAATAAAATAATGATTTAATGTTTATGGTTTTTTATGTTTATTTTTTTTTTAATGACTTAACGCTGGTGTAAATTATATATATTATATGAACGTGCTCGAAAACGATTTTCTCAGCAAAACCGAAAACTACATAATTCATTAAATTTTGCCGTGTAATATACACGGGAAGTGTAAAAAATTCTAACGGGCCATAAAGTATTTTATGCATATTGCTGTCTCCTTTTAGGCAGTGCACAATGAAATGGCCTTTGAACCATTATCCATAAATTTATTATATATTAATATGTTATAATATGTCTATTCACATTTTTTTTTTTTTGAATATCCTTAAAGTTAAAAAATACATTAATTATAGATCATGCAGTAATTATAAAATTATTTTTATTAAAACTCGTACTGTCGGAGTACTCGAGCTAATACTATTGAATGTATAGGACTTATACTAAAGTTAGTAGATGCACAACGATAACTTTTTAACTTTTAAGTGGCATTTCGTTAAAATAAAACAGAATTATATTCACGTTTTGCAAAAATCGTGGATATAACATTGAAAATGTTATTAATGTAGAACACAAAATATATAACAAATATAATTATTATTTCCACATAATATTTTTTAAATATATATAAAATAGATATTTAATAAAAGTATTCAATAGGTAACTACAACAAGTTTTTAAATACTCGTATTCATATTATTTTACTCAAATATCTTACAACTGTAAATTGAGACACATCGATCACAATTTATTTTTTATGTAGTAGATATATTAGTAAAGTCGGGGGTTACAAAATAGGAATTTACCACCCTAGATAAAGCTCTTTGCTATTTTTAGTTAATAATCGTTTAAAACATAAAATGGACAAAATATTGTGGCTTGTAAATTTCTGATATTCTCATTCCACCATGCAATTTAATTTATCCTACGTGGTTAATATAATAGACACAATAAATACGGACTTGATACTACCAAAGGATTATTATAGATTTAAACCAAATAATAAATTAATAAGCTGTGAAACCAGGGCAATGAGTGCACGATAGAAATAAATGTAATGTAGGTGAACTTACAATATACAGTATCTATAAGCCACCGTTTCTTAATTAAAATAACCACACCCACCCGAACTACCAGTATCTGGAAATTTATGTAAGCGACTTTAATTCCTACAGTACTGAATGTGGGTATTCAAATTAAGAAGATAACCGGGAAAATTTTGTAAATTGGTTCCTTCTGAGTCACACTCATCGGGTATATTAAGCAAAAACTGGAAGGAACTTTTGATTCGAAATCAGGAGGGGGGGGGGTCAACAATATCCCCAAACTTGTGTATCATTATAAAAGATGAGCGTAACCAGCATTTAAAGGTAAAATGCATTATATGGGCATATATTTTCCCGTGATAGATAAGCTAGAAATACTGAGACGGAACCTAAGTAAAGCAGATTGGGAAATATATTCCAAATTTGTAGAAAAAAAAAAAAACTTAATCGCATCAAAAAACTCCCAAAAACGACATGAAATTTATACAATTAATTAAAACAGCTGCATCCATAGTTATAGATAAAGTTACATACCACGTTAAACAAATGATTGTGATTTACATTTAAAATATTTCAAACGAGCGGGAAATGATGCGCTGTGCCGTTTTTCTATTGGTCCCCCCGAGACTTGTCTAGTGAAATCCGTGCTGCGCCGAACTCTCCGACCTAATGTACGTCCAGCTTAACTATATTCTGTGGTCGTATGGCGTAACGACGTTTGTCATTTGGTGCAGTTACTACAATCTACTCATTTTCAGATGTTATCAGGATTCAGTATATCATTCATCTAGTTGATATAGGCATAAGGTAAATTCAATAATGTTTTATACGAATGTTGACATGTCCTGAATAAAATGAATGGCGTCACGTTCGTGATTACAGACGTATTACACCGACATTTTAGAGAAAATAACAGAATATTATATTTTTAATATATTTATTATTAATCCGTAGTATTTTTTGATTGCGGACCACCAGATATTTCACCCACAAGCTGCTACGGATTATTCATGATATCCTACCAATAAAATATAAAATATATAAATTGTTTTTCGAATCGCGTCTCTAAAGTACGACGACCTGTATTCGATTTCTGATATTTGAACAGAGGTACTGCATGGTTTTTTACATGGTATAATATGAAATGAAAATAAAATATCGTATATCAAAAAATTCATTTACACACGATCTAACCCAAATGATCGATCGATCTGCACACAAATCGGAACTATTCTTGTGTTTGTCCACTTACGCGCCTTTTCCATTTCAAAACGAGGGACTAAACTGCGATAAAAGTGAAAACCACATAATAATGCTAATACAATGCACATTGGCAATAATAGTTTATAGAACACCATTTGAAATGTCCTGTCATTTTGTTACCCATATTACATTAAATCTATATATTACAAATGACAAAATGGAATATTTTAACTTAAAATCGTTCCATTCAAGATGAATGGTTACTGTCAAATCGTAATGGGTATGATTATGAGGTATAGCTACTGCAGTGTTTAGAGTAGCTATGAGAAAAATGAAAGTAGGTTTAAATAATTTAAAATACAAGTTAATGTATAATATATTAAGTATATGGTTTATTATTTAATATCCAGTAGATACCTTTTTTTTCATTCAAACCAAAAAAATCAAATAAATAAAACTTGATTACTCATATCTTGAAGTATTAATCTTAAATCTAGTTTACCATACCACTCAAGAACTCATTGACAAAAGCATGTAAATATGTCAAATGCTACAATAATGTCTGTGTTAAACATGTAGCATTAAATTAATTAATAATTTTTATTGTTCGGAATTTTCGAATTGTATTGATATCTGTACGGGTTTTAAATTTGATCACGATTTAAAACAGTTATTTTGTTAGTCTACTATTTTGATAATAGATATTTAAAAAAAGCTATTTAAAGTTATGATAGGTTGTTACAAAATATTTTTGAAAATTAAATTTTAATCATTTATCAAATGATATTTTACTGTTTTTAAATGGCGGTCTAGGAGACCAAATAGAAATTTAATATATTTATTCTTTAGTTATTCTGTTGTCATATACAGCTATTAAAGTTATTTATAGTCATGTTATATTTTTTACGCTTTAATAATATTATTATACATAACATTATAGAAATCTACTAACATCTATAAAAAATTTTCCTCTTGACATACAATTTATTACAATTTTCAATAAGAAAAAAAATAAAATAAATAATCATAAAAACATTTCACAGGAAACATAATAGTAATACGAAATCGACCGAATGCACATTTCGAAGGCTTAGCGATGTGTTTGCAGGCTACAGAAATATTTACCTGAACGTCAAAATAAGTCCTATGTATTATTTTATTTACATTTGTGAGATTTTCGTTTAGACAGGGAATAGTATACTAGTACATTATAAATATAAAACACGCCACTGCCTCTGGTGCAGCCGGATGGTACGAGTAATCACATTTAACCCGCAAACCCATAAAAAACGAATTGCTCGACATGCCGTCATCGTTATTATAAAATAATATCAATTAATGTCACAATCCAATCAAATAATACGAATAATACTAATATAATTATTCACACATCTTAGGGATCAGTAAATATAATACTAGTGTAATCATTGATTTAAGTCCCAGTGATTTATGTCCTTAATCCGAATATATATATATCCATATATAATATATATACATATTAAATAGGTATAAAATTAACCCTTTAAAAATTATTTGAATTAATATTTAATCTATGTATTGCTAATTACTGCGGCAGTAGTACGTTATATTGTGATGATTGACTAAAAATTGGAATTTTCACTAAAAAAATCAACTATAATGTTCAAAATGTTTGGCATTATGAGCCTCAAAATACCTTGTTCCCTTACTCTGGACTCTGTAGACCTCTGAATCTGAATATTCAAATAGGTACCACCATTATCTCATTGTTCCCATTTCTACCATGTTCCGCATAATATGCAATAGTATTTTTGATAAGATTATATGTTGTATTATACTCTTAAGTAAAATCAGAAAACCCTAGAGAATTCCAAATGTAAAGTTTTAGGAAGGTATTTTTTGTACTGTTGAATTTTAAACAGTTTGCAAAGTATGCAACTTTTTTATATTTCTAATTTTATACCTGTTTGTAAATGTTTTGAATCTAATTTTGTTTAGATTTTGTAAAGAGCGGAAGCATATTAATTGTTATTGGCTTACGAAATTTAGATGCTTCGATTGCACATGACTATATACTGACACTGTAAAGATACAGTCTTAGGCCAATCACAAAACAGAAAATGAAAATAATGAAACTTCAACGTAAACTCTGTATTTTGAGATAGGGGCAAACGCTTTTGTCGTGGATTTTTCTAATGCCTGTGGTCGGGTCCCCGTCCAAACTATTCGAACCTTGTCGTGCGCGCGTTTGATGTTTCGTCGGCCCCTCGCGGCATTCCACCCGCGTGAGGCACGTATAGTTTGGATTCTCCATTGGCCCAAACGTATTCCTCCTCCCTCGCTCATAACAATTTTATTGTCGTTAGTCCCTTTAGGACATTTCGATAAAAATTCCGCCTTTGATACATTATTGTTTTTGTTAGGTATTACATTTTTTTTTTTTTTTTTTTTTGCTACGTACGTCAAAATGATAATAATAATAATTGTAGTTTTAGTGCATTTTAATCATACACTCTGGTGATGTTTTCACATTGTTGACGGTTACAAAATTCATGTTTAAATAATATACCTATGCAGGCACTTATTCCGTATAAATAATAGCTAAATAGAATAATAGATAGGTATAACAACGTCATTTAGACAAAAATGAAAGTAAATTTTTTGATTGTCAGATGGTTTTTTTGTTCTCGAAAAAAAAATAATTAAAAAAATAATCAAATTATTCACACGCAGAAAAAAATACCTGAAATGTCTCAACGGATCAACAGATCCTGCAAGAGCGGATTGAATTTTTTTTTTTTTTTAGAAAATTAGATGAGGCTTATATATATATATATATATATAATAGAAAAATAATCGAATAGTCCAAAAAAGTGAACAAATTGTTATACGGTAACAAATAAGATTTAATTCTTATACTTAGATACATTATTTAATTATACACGTATTATATATAGAATTTAAAATATATGTTGCTGTATAGCTCAGTGAGCATCGAAAAATGATTATATTTTACCCGAGTAGTTGGTCGAAGTATTTAAGGATGGGATGGGATGTGGAGGGAATCCGTAACATAATCTATATATGGTATACCGTGTACGTCCCGAGGGGTATACCGTATTATAGGTACTTTCGGGCTACTGCGGTGACGTCGATTTTATCGTAATATATTAAACAAACACGGGATAATTCCACCGATAAAATCACTTTGGATCATGGGCGGGAAAGCACGATTTAGAAAATTCGCTTTGATGGTTACAAAAAAAAAAAAATGTTTGGGAGGGAGAGGAAGTCGTGTGAAAAGAGTACGAGATTTAATCAGCGTAAAAAAAAATTGGAATGACTTAATCGGATAAGGGTAAAATTTTGTGATTTATTGTGTAGTTGTAAACGTATTAAACTGCGAGTAATAGAATATACATTTATATCGAGGCGAACACGAAAATAATATTCTACAATCGAAATTGCCATACACAATAAATAGATATTATTAGGTGGAAAATTCTAAAGATGGTATAGTTTCCGTTTATTTCCGGGGAAAATTTGAGAACTTAAAATTAATATATTTTCGACAAATTTCTTAAATTTAGAATTAAATTTAAAGTTTAAAAAATTGTTTGCAAAACTTTGATGGGTACTTACAATAATATACCACTTATTAATACTATATATTCAGTGTTAATGCATATTATTCGGCCAGATACTATATATATTAATTAACTTAAAAGATCGAAAATTGTAAAATAAATAATTGTAAAACGAGTATTTGGTTTTAATATAATATAGGTACTTACTTTGTGAATAATTTATTAAACAAGTTACATTTCGCAAAACTTTCAGCAAACTGCAAGTCGTGTGGTTAGTAATACTAATATTTATAATTTATTATACTAAAAGTTAAAATTTTTTTTTCGATTAACTTTAATTTAAAAATAAATATCAACATTCAAACTGTAAGTATAACACCACGTGGTTTAAACGTGTTTTAAACTACAATTGTACGTTAAATGAAACCAATATAGGTACTTTTGGGTTGACCTATAACAGCTATAGCTAAAACGGTTTCATCGATAATAGGTAAAAATCCGGTCATAATTACTTGATAATATAATATTTGAATACTTATACTCTATGAAGCTCGACTTTCGAAATATTTTCTAATATTGTGACGAACCAATAAGTTTCCGGTATATTTTAATATGTTTATAAATATAATACTCGTATTATTTACATTATTTTTCGTAAAAAATGTATTATTTTTAGTTTATATATTTCGTATACGTACCGAATGCATACGTTGTTGGTTATAAATTAGTCAAAATATACAGTATACCTAATAACGAAAAAGACCTCGTTCGTTTTGTTCGCAGTGCGCGTGTATATAAATTTCACTCGAATTATATTATATTAAAATTTAAAAGTAATTTATATGTTTTACAATCGGTTGGATGTGATAATGACGATAATAATTTTGGAATACTGGTGTATATGTAAAGTTTGAGGGAGAAAAAATAAATAAACGAATCCCCTCACCGCGAATGTCGCGCCAACGGACAAAACTGCATTTCATGGTCTGCGGAACAATGCTGGAAACAAAAACTACCACCGCCGTTACTCTTCCATGCCGAATATACGTAGGTACGCACACACACACACACACACATATAATATATATATATATATATATATATATATACAGGGTGATCTTTTTATTTTTTTTTTTCCAAAATATTATTTGAACTTTTCTCTTAAAAATATTTTTTATAGGTACTATATATATCGTATAACATATGTATATGAAATCATAGAAGAGTGTTGTAGAATGAGTTATAGTTCGGAATGGACACTGATAAGGAATTTCACCCTTTTTTATGGTACCTGGTCACCCAAAAATATAGGTTCGAAATTTAAAAAAAAAAAATTTGCGTGATAAAATCAAACAATTGTAGTAATTGTACAACCGATTAAATTACAAATATCCGTCAAGTAGTGTAACCAATATAAACATACCATTGATTTGAAAATGTTGGTGTTCGTCTAATGACTATACTTCACTGACCGTCTTTTTTGAAATGGCAAACATATTTTAGACTATCCAAGGGAGTAATTGATTTAATAAAGGAAAGTTTGACTTAACTTATTCTGTTGTAAAAACATCAAATTTTCAATAGGTACATTGTTTTTAATATATAGCAATCATTGGTTTAAAATGTTGTCAACCACATTTTTGAAAATTTTTTTATAAGTTTCCTTTTGAAATGACGATTTTATGAAATATAAAGAATATTAGAATACATCTAACATTAAACCACAATGAAATAATACACATACGAGTATATGTACGCAAATGTTTTTCTAAGGAAAACTTCAAATAAATATCATTTGTTTTGAAATTACGTATGATAAAACGATCACCCTGTGAATATTTTCCCCTACCATATGGTCGTTATATGAACAAATTGTATTTTCACCTGGTGTACTTTCCTCTGCTTACGGTTTTCACGGTTTCTTGGTTTCGCAATGCCTCGGCGACCCTTTTCGCTGCCGTCAAACTCCCCACGAGACGACTTTTACTCTCATGTCAGATACACACACGCGCAGGGTAAAATTTGATCTATCCAAAAGTGAAATTCGCATCGTTAAAAAACGCATTTTAGAATTCGTTTCCTTCCGTTTTTGATCAATAGGTATGTGACTCGAATGCAAAAGACAAAATTGACATTTCCAATTTCAATATATATATATTTAGATAAATAAATAGTAAGGTGAAGGAGATTATTATTTTACGGAAGTGAATTATATTTCCATCACTATTGGGTACCTACACGATAGTATATCGTATAATTAAATTTTGTACAGGTTTAAATATCATTCTACGTGTTAGCTAAGCTATAATTTGCTCAATATATTATATTTTCATTTTTATATAGATTTATTTTTGACACCCCTCTGTCAATTACATATATGTGAAAACCAGCCATTGATGAATTGTTCAATAAAAACCCTATAAAAATTCTAACAAATCCACGCACGTTAATACTTTGCACGATAAGTATGTTTGTTACTTTTCTGTATAGTGGACTGTTTTGAAGTAAGTATATATCGACCTATATATATATATATTTAATAAAAACTTGATTTTTTTTACTGTTATATACTATTAGTGTAATACAACCCCTATATTAGGGTGCACTACTACACAAAATGTGCAATACAAAAATGCAAATTTGCCGTGCAAATTAAAAAACTGTATATATATATATATATATATAATAAATATACATTATACATATATTTTTTATGCATACACGTGTAACTTGTACAAGTGTAACGGGTGTCAAGAATTCTAGTTTCACCTCTGCGTGCAGTACGAATTGTTTTCTAAAGTACGGATTGGTGTAATAGTGAAACTTGAATTTTCTTCGAAAATTTCTTGTTTCAAATATATTTTAATATTATTATCATCATAGTTTTTAATTTCACATGTCAAATATGAATTTAATGGATAGGACCGTCAAACCCATTATATAATACTATAATATTCAAAAAAATCTCACCCTCTTTGAGATTTGAAACTGGAGACTTTAAAAATATTATTTTCTCCCTAAAGTACAACCCTAAACCAATGATTTTTTGCCCCCTCCAATAATTAATAGTCTCTGAACTTATATTTATATAATTTACCTATATATTTATGTATATGAACTTTGGATTTTTGTATCTATGAGTAGATTTTTCAAAGATTGATACGATTAAGAAAGTGGGGGGGGGGGTGAGTATTAAACAATATTATATTACCTCCCTTAAGAATTGGCCTTAGATACAACGACTAGACAGTGTATTCGCTATGGATCAAAAGTCGATAAAAAAAAAAAAAAAAATGGCTGCATTTTAAGGATTCCTTATGAAAAATGATTTATTGATAAATTAAATGATTTTTGTGTTTATTAAATTGAGATTTATTTTATATTTGGGTGATATGAACTGCACCATCAAAAAATAAACTGGCAAAAGTTATTCGATCTCATAAATAACAAATTTTCAACGTAATATTACAATTTATATCGTTATGAAACTTAGAATTCAAAAAATAAAAATATATAATGTAATCAATTTTCGTTTACAGAGTAAAAATATTTTAAAAATTCATTATCGTTTATTCCAGAGCACACCGCTATGATCCTTTCACAGGTTTTTACGTCGTATACAAATATTATTATTGTTAACAACTAGGTGATACTGAAATTATGGCTCAATAATTTTATCAATTCATTTATATAATGTGAAAATGAAACATTTAGTTTTCACTACATTCGTCTCTTACGCTCCTAATTTTTGTTGACCTCGTGTAACCGTTTCAAAATAATCGTCGTTATAATCGTTATAGTCGTTATAATCGGTATAAAAAAAAAAAAAACATATTGTATGAATACCGTTTGGAAAATAATGTATAATAATAATAATAATAATAATAATAATAATAATAATAATAATAATCATATATAAGCTAACCAGTTTTTATTTTTTTGTCATTCCCCGTCACTGGTTATTATCGTTTTGTTTTTTTTTTTTCTCATCTTATATTATTACATTTTGTTTTTTGTTGTTTTTTGGCCACTGACCGAACCTAACCCGTTTTGAGTCGCAAGTCCGCGCGGAGCTGTCACGTCCATAATCCCAGTGCTCGTGCCGCTTTTTGTGACTCAATCGCTGTGTGAAATTACTGACCATATAAAACGTTTTGACAAATCCAATAAGATCCTTCGTCTAACATAAGGCGAACACGTTTGCCGAATTCATTGTAGTATTATATGCACAAATAATGTGATTTTTTTTGATTTTTTTTTTTTGCGTATTTTTGGGATATACTACTCGTAATTCTATGTACACCGTGTGATTGTTATTACTTATTATGTGCGTATATCTCGTTAACTAGGTAAATTTTTATATAGGTACATATTGGCGAAAAATTATAAAATTTATTGTAAATGTTTCAATTTTCGTTTAAATAGACATCAATATTATATACTTTATAACTATACTTATAATATACTTTATAATATACTTGTACAATGTACATACGACGTAGAATATTAATTTTTTTTTTTTTATCAAAATGTCGATTTACAAATATTGAATGTTGAGCCAACAGATTATTATTTATTAGTATATTTAATGTTTGGATAAATGGTATGGAAGAAGGATGTATAATTTGGTCTCACCCCCGCACTACTCCGGTTTTCTAAACTTTATTTACTATAATAAATAATAAACTGCTCGTTTAATATTTGATTTTCATACCAACGTAAAAATATTCAAAAAAATATTCTGCGTTGGAATATGAAGTTATAAATATAAGTTTTTGTTAACAAAAATATATGAGTTAAAATATATAGGTAGGTACCTACCTAGTATATATAAGACTGGATGAATTTGCATTTTTTTCTTTTATTTTAATATATTAATACCTATAGTAGTAATATTTCTTTAACATTTTATGATTTTTTTTTTCGATTTGGTTTCACGATTCATTTTTGGTTATTATTGGTCATTCAATGCATTTGACCACATCACAATGAAATATATTGTTTTTTTACACAAATTTTTGACAGGATATTATTTTATTTTTTAAATATTTTCATAACTATTTAAATTCTCATTTTAATAACTGTGTAGTGTATAATATTATTGTATGCATTTGTAAAATAATTGATAATATGAAAATTAAATATAGCGTGAACAATATTTATAACGACATTTTTAAATTATTTAAAAATATTGTTTGACAAATCAATCTTTATAATTTTTGTTTACAGAATACATTTTGAAATTTAAAATCATACTAAAACCAATTTTAGTCGTTAAAAAATGTATAAAAATCATTTTTAGAACATACCTATACTATGATATTTGTTGGGTTCTTTTTTGATATTTATATATTTTATATTATAAGATTTTTGAAATAAAATGATTAAAGTCATGAAATTCTGCGTATCAATTATAATATTATACTTAAAAAAAAAAAAATGAAAATGAAATAGCCGTAAACACAAAATTTTACCGAATTAATGAGATTAGCCCGATGGAAGTATCTCACTGTATACATTGTAATCTAATGTATTGTATGTATGTATTATAATATTTCAAACTGTTGCTTATATTATTGTTTAATGTGCGTTATCGTATTCGTTTAAGCCGCTTTACGTACCTATATACGTCTTAAAATATAATAAAATGACTTACTGATAAGTGTCCAGACGAGTATGTGAAATTTATTTTAAATTTCGTTGGATTACCAATGCAAGAAGTTAAAGACGTTATTACTTTTGATTTAACGTTTAACACATTTAAAGTAATTTTTAATATACTTTACGACCGCTAATTCCATCACTGCATCCATATAAAAATGATATCGTATTATAATCATATAATTGTACATAAATATGTATATAAATAAAATACTTGAAATGATTTGAATAAAAAAATCTATATGACTATATCTATGTGTAAATTAAATAATTAATTAGTATACTAATATATATATAATAATCATTATAAATAAATTAAGTTAGTAGTAGATTTTTAAATTCGAAAAAATAAAAAATTTGGATTTGATTTACACTTTAAGAGACATTTTTTTTTTTTTTTTTTACTTTAAAAATAATATTTTAAATATTTAACAATTTATTATATGTCTTATAATATATTTCAATATAAATTATTTATTTGTTAGATATTTTAAGGTTACATTGTTAGATACAAATGGAAAATATATACTTATTTAAAAACACAATAAAATTTAAAAAAATATGCAGTTTAATGGTGTCATTTTTATTTCATATTATACCGTTTCCGGAATTAAAAAAAGTAGTTTACTTCTTTTAAAAATTTTTTTTTAGTCATTGACATAAGTAAAATAAAAATATGAAATCATTATTAAAAAATATCAAGTAGGTTAAATAAAAATACAGTATGAATGACGTTCGGCCATGGGAAAGGAAGGTTATAGGTTAAGTTATTGGAATAGTCGAATAAATTGCTTTAGTGGTATTTGGCCTCGGGGTTCGGGTATACTTAATGCGAGCTCTAAGAGGCTACAGTATTACACATTCGTTTTTATGATGGTTTTATTTAGGAATTTTTTAAGAAATCTTAAGGAAAATAAAAATCCAACAATTTAAAAATATTTAATTAAATTTAAATGTAATCGAAAAATAATCATATGTTCACAATACTTTTTACTGTTGTGTAATAACCAAAGTAATAACAATATTTTCTTTATAGGTACATAAAGTGATACATTAAAATACTAATGCGATAAAGTCGATACAAGATAGAATTTACAAATTATTATTATGGTCTACCTATGTAGAGGGGTAAAAACGATTACGTTAAATTAAATTGTACTCGAAGTAAATATAACGATTATAATCGAAAATATACTATAATTTTTAATTTTATTCAAGGCTGAGAAGTAAATTTCAATAAAGAACTTCATGTTAATTTAACATTATTTATTATTATTATTATTGTTATTTGAATTTTATTTAAACATTTTAATTTATTTGCATTTTCTAAAGGTACATATATAGGAACTGATAATGGGCTCACTAAAAACAACGCTGAATGTATTTTATAAAGTATACTGTATATTATAGATTAAAAAAAATACAAATATTATTATTATTAAAATTCCAAATACCTATAATATGTGAAACAAAAGTAATGTCATTGCTATTATAGACTATTAATTATTCGGAATATGAATGTGATTCGAACATTCCCTAAGTCAGGGGTGTCATTTCGGGGAGGATAGGCATAGAATGGGGCATTTGTGCACCCTAAGAATTTCTATGAATAAAAATACATATTTTAAAGCATAAATCAAACATGATAATGTATATAAATAATTTATAATATTTTCACCATTAGACCAGCCAGATAACTAATTAGTAATTAGGTGTAAGATAAATTTACAGATTTTTAAATTCAATAAAATAATTTTAATTTTGAAATTATTCAGAAAAATTATTATCTTAACGGCTAATGAGTCACAGCCTATTGTTACAGGTATATAGCTGCCGTTTTTTTCGATAATAATAAATACGTTTTATTAGGTTAACATAAGTCATTTTATTGTTTTTATAGAACACAATATTGAGCAAAGTCTTAAATTTGTAAATTACATACGACTACACCACGAACAAAGAAATGTATGCTTTTTCAGTTAAACTTGACATTTTTATTGTTATTGTATTATATATTTTTGTGAGTGATGCATTTTATTTATTAAAGTAAGAAATTTTACTTGAGGAAAAATTAAAAAAAAAAACGTCCCTGTCCTAGTGCGATGTTTGACATTATCAGTTTCGGCAATACAAGTGTAATTTCACTATCATACCCCTGGAATTGAATTAAACATAATATATAATTTATATACCTATATATTACAATCAGTATCGTTTATGATTATTATCGATTACAATGAATGATGTTTTACGCCGACGTACGAAGAAAATCACCAATGAATTTGTACGCACGCGTTAATACAATGTGTTTATTAAGTGCTGGTTTTGTAATAATATCATTGGATGATATAATTAGTTTAGACGTGAAATGAAACGCGATTGTTAATACTAGTTTTAATTGCACCTGTCCCCCGTATCCAATAGACGGGGGGGGGGTGTTCGGTAGGACACGGTTTAAACTAGATAACACGAGATTCGGTCAGACTTTCCAATTAGAGGGGGTTTTGACGATTGAATGAGTAAGTGGAGGAGAGGAGGGGCCAACGGCGACGGTGGCGGCGATGAACGTCTTCGGTAGACGGCGCGTTCGCCATTGAGATACGGTGCGTTTGATATAACAGCGCGATGTCCGACCCGACGACGCGTGCGGTCGAGCGAGGCCCGGGAAAATAGACGGACTAGGACACTTTTTGGGAAGGGGAGGGGGGATCCCGCAAAGGGGAAAAAAGGATATAATATATATATATATATATACTTTATTATATATACCTTGCCCGCGTGTATATAAAACGCGTATGTATGTATAGGTAAGCGTGTGCGTTTGGGATTTTAATTAAAATTTACCGCCGTGACAACAATACTAGCGCGCTACAACTATACACCGGGGTTTTGGGAGGACATAAAAGACCGACAAGTTATTTGCGCGCAAAATATGCACTCGCACATAGTATAATATGTACACCGCACTCGTACGGTACATGTTTTTATGTACGTACACACGAGGGTTTTCGGCACCGATCTTGCTTTTTCGACGACCTTTGTGCGTCGCACGCCACTCGCGCCCGACATTCCTGGAATACTCCAAAAGGTCGACCTTTGCCGCGCGAATCGCTCGTGCCCCGGCAATAGGTATACGCATACATTTGTGTATATTTGTCCGGCATCCGTGACGGTCTTTTTCTCCGACAATAAAATATTATTACGTACTTTTATATGTACGATAAGAATAATAGGTACGTATATGTTACAAGATAAAAAAAAATATCAACGACGCGATACGAATACCGATCGATAAGCATAACGCGTGTACCGGTATACCAATATACTTGCGTATTTTCCAATAAAAACGGAAAACCTTTTCAAAATATGTACGCGTCATTTCCAATGGCTCGCCGGGCAGTAAATTCACGAGTGTATCAAGCCATATGGACTGTCGCCGATACTGAGCTCTCTGTCCCGACAAAAGACCAAAATGTCCCGATTGAAACTGTGTATTGCAAATTTCGATTTATTGCATACAAATATCCATGAATCATGATCGAAAACAAAATATTTTGTTTTTCAACTTCTTGCTTGTTCTTGTACGACTAAACGTACAAGGTATTGGATGTCCAACCCATATTTTGCACAATACTATATCAAACGCTTCTAGAATATTATCAGTAGATGTCAAAGTTATCGTCCTTAAAATAGTGAATTATTTTGCAATATATATCATTAGGACGGAAAAACTGAAAGAGTTCTGTTCATTTGTTGATATTAATCATCAGGCTCTTTTGTCACACTCACGAACAAGATGGCTGTCATTAATGCCCACAGTTGAAAGAATCTTGAAACTTTGGACACCGCTCCAAAATTTTTTTGACTCGGAAGGAAGGATAACTAAAATTATTTCAGATTTTTTTAAAAGTCTTATTAGTGAAATGTATTTCCTATTTTTGCATTCCAACTTGAATTTGTTTGAAAAAAACATAAAAAGCATTGAAAAGAACAAAGTCAATAATTAAAATTAGAAAAATATTATACGAAACACAAAACATCCTAATTGAAAGGAAATCTACCAAATTTTGAGAAACTTAAGAAAATGAAGAAAAAATGAGAATCCTACACTTGAAACAACAATTTTGATTGCAAAATTTGAAGAAGAAACACTTTAATTTTTTAACACAGCTTCTGAGTATCTGAAAAAGTGATCTGTTTCATTTGATAAGTAGGTATAAAGTGTTTGACTGGATGACGCTATCTGAAATCCCAGAATGGGAAAAATTTAAAACACTATTTTATATCACAATAATAATGGTGTGGAGACAATCTATTTGAGCAACATATGAATCTTAAGAACATTTTAGAAGTTAAACTTGCTTCGGAAGAATGGAAGTTGATCGATTCGGTGGAAGAGAAATGGATTAATTTAAAAAAAAAAAACTGAAAATCACGAAAAAAAATGCCAACTGTTGTAATTATGCAAGTATTTGTTTATAATCCCTGCACACAATCTACAGTGGAAAGAGTTTTTTCGTTAATGTCAGCCCAGTGGATAGGTGAACGAAATTGCCTGCTCCCAGAGACTATGGAGTCGATTTTACAGTGTCAAGTTAATTATTACATGACTTGCGCAGAATTCTAAAAATATGTTAAAGGAGAAAAAGAGCTGTTGAAAAAAGCAAAATCTTTTGAAAAGTATGGCCATCCAAATAGGTACTTCTGCAATAAATTAAATTTTTTTTTTTTATATGTAACCTTAATAAATAAATAAATAAATAATTTATCTAAAATAAAAACACTAATTTTTATTTAAAAATTGTGTATTTTTATACACTCTATCCTAGAATTCCTAGAACGTCCCGACGAGACCCTAACCAAATATGGCAACCCTAATCAAGCGTGTTCATATTTTTGTTCAACATATTTTTAAGTAACCGGAGTGAATATTATGTAATAATAATTATAAGTGCAAATTGCGAGATGGCTAAAAAGAATTATTAGCCTTCTCCCCCCCCCCTTCCAATTCAAATGTATCAACAAAATATCTAACAACAGTTGTCATGTGTATCAATAGTCGGTAAACAGTATAAGTAGTTGAACTAATTTGTGCTTATGACAATAATCATCATATTTATATTTATACACAAATTTATATATATATATATATATATCATTACGGGAAAACGTCCAAGTTAAAAAGTATACTACCTCATAGATAGTTTAAAATAATTTTAATATTTTCTCATAAAATCACAAATGTAACAATATTTTGTGCGCAGGCTCCTCGTAATATTATTCGAGCAGAATTTCATCTAAAATTTCGGTTATTAATTTTAAAAAACTTCGAGTTTTGTACTCTTATATACATTTTTTCTTTAAATTTACCAGCGAATAAAAAAAAACTTTATGCACAATTAGATGATTATGATACAGGCCAAGACATGTACTTTTATATTCCATCCATGATACAAGGCACCACTGAAGAGCTACTGTATTATAGACTATAGTATATTATATATATTATTCCTGTTGTATGATGTTTCTGAAACCAAGTGTTTGCAAAATAATAATAAAAAAAATATATAGTATAACTTCTCATTCCTCTATATACGCTAACAGACAATAAATTGTCATGTGAACATGATTAGGTCATGTTATATCCAGAAATGTGATATTTCTAATAGCCAGCGGAATTCTTTGATTTGATAACATATGATTTTAATTTTGTAGGGCTATTTCAAGACCAAAGTATTTATTGACTCCTCTCCATATGGCATTGCAAAGATTAAATTGGGAAATCTTGATTAAATTTCAATGAAAATGCTGCACCATATTTAATGAGTAATATTTCGTACTTACTATTCAGATATAAGTCTACTTACCTACATATGAGGTAATTTTTAAAATTGACTTTGATAAAGTTGTCTTTAAAAATTTTAATATTTTTCTTATACTTTGTTATGGTATGCTTTTAAAATGATATCTTGAAAAGAGCTATTATGATCGATCATACTCTGTAGGAATATGATTAGAATGTGATAAAATTTCTATCATATAATAACGTCTAACCTATCCATAATCACTCACCTATACACTACGATTTAAAGTTTTGAGGATTCTATCTCCTGTATCTTTGTTTGGACCCCACTTGACTCTAATCCTCGTCCTATATTCGTGGTTAACGAAGGATTAACAACGCGTTGATCAAAGTTTCGGTACGTCTTCAGACTTTCTTGTTATTTTTTCCCTCGCCACCAGACTTTCCCGTACTTATTGCTCGAGAGAACTATCACCGCGTAAAGTTTTGAAGGGGGAATAAAGAAGAAAAAATTTCCTCGTAAATGATCGTTTAAACACCATCGATCTGCAACAGTTGCAGTGCCACACAGCCGCCACACGACCCAAAATGACTGATTGTCTTTGCGCGATTCGGCTATCTTATTATTATTGTATTTATAGCTTTATCGTATATATAATTACCGTGAAGAAGAGCCACTATAACGACGACTTGTACGCGGGGATGGCGCATTCGTTATATAATAATTACTGGCAGCAGCATCCGAGAAGGATGATTAACGATATATCGTCGGGAAGGAAAGCGTATTTTCATTACGATGACGATACTAACAAAATAAATAAGTTAAAATCCGCCAAAAATACTACGTCTTACGCAAGTACTAAATAACAGAAATGGTTTCTGTTCGGTTTCCGCTGGCTTAGAATAAAAGTGTTTTAAATTTAAGTCGACCACGTTATACCTTTATATTATTAAGATATTTAAAAAGAAAATTTAAAGCTATAATAATGATATGCATGATAAGTCCACACAGTATATCCATTAATGAAGAAAATATAAAACATTTTTTGTGTCTCTAAAACGACGATCTTAGATAAAAAAAAATTGGGTTCATACCCAATTCATACATATAACTTTATTTTGCATATTTTTCATTTAAGAGATTTCATTTTGATATTTTACGAGTTTGTAATAAAATTAAGTATTATGAAGGTATTAAAACTTTAATTTAATTTAAATTTATAAATATACATTTTCTTTAATTTATTTTTGTACTTGGAAAAATAATATAACTTTATTAAATTTTAAAATAAACAAGTTGGGAATGCTTACTCTTTGAGCGTGATATAAATTCCCGGTTTCTAAACACATTAATAATAACAATAATAATAAAATAATCTACAAATATAAAACAAAACGAATAATATCTCTCTTCTTAGTATGTAGTACCTATAACTATAAATCAATATAATGGTCCTCCTTGTAACTATGTGTAATAAAAATATTACATAACGAATAATGTCTATCTCCCTGGTAACTAAAATCAATAAACTCGTAACCATGTACTAGTAACTGTACTATGGTATTGTATAAGGTATCATAAAACGAAAACCAATCGGAATCAATTTAATTGATTTTTTTGTTAGGTAATTACTATTAATTTATAAATGCATTATTTGATGTTTTTCACCATCATTGAAATCCTGGTCGTCATAATGATAATACCTATATTATATGACACACTATTGTGTATCATCTCATCTATTTAATTGAAACACAATCGACTCGTACAGTTAGTATACCTATGGGTATTATATTCTCGTATATTTTTACTCGATTATTATACTATTATAATTTTAAACATTTAATGTTATGAAAAACGTTTACTTTTTCCAAGCCAAAAAGCAGTTAAATATTATATTGTTGTATTTAAAATTTTCAATTTTCATTCGGAACTATAAAGAACAAAAAAAAAAAAATCGTTATTCTAATCGTAAAACGGGTGACGGCAATGCCGACAATTTTCGGATTCTCGAACAGGTTCTTTGCGGTTCCATATTATTATTATGTCCGTATGAATAAATATACAAATTACGCGTATTTAATTCACGACGAGTAAAACATTATACTTATGTATAGTAGCTAATAGCCACATAGTATGTACGCATATATTGTACGATGTGTATAGGCACTTTTGCAGTTTTTTGTTTTTTTTTTTTTTGTTTTGAGGTTATACCTACAACAGCGCGTGGATTTTATTATCTCGCGCGGATATCGGACGAACCACGTGCGCGGTGCTAGATCGTGAGCCGCCAAATAATCGCGTGTACAATATAATATATTGTGTACACGTAATATTATACAACATTAACAGTGCTAATGCGTTTTTTATTACGACACGCGGATATTATACATCGTATAAATCATACACATCGCAAAGCCAAAAAAAAAAAAAACAATAAAAAATAAGCGAGAAAAAACTGCGTAATATATAACAATAATCGTATGGGCCACCAACTGGAATATTGTCATTAAAAATAATAATAAGGAATAATAATAATTATCGTCATTAGCACACACAAATAAATGGTATTCGTACGGTGTTCCGCAACTGTTCGTTGCCATCAGAGAACGCCGTCGATGATTGTACCGGACTGTTTAATATTAGCTCGACTCGCGGGATATATAGTGCAATTAGTGATGTTACGAACTGTTCGATTTTCGAACCGAACCAAACCGAACCCGGGGTGTTCGGTTCGGTTCGGTTCGAAAATTGAACTCAAAATTGGAAATATTCGAACCGAACTAAACACAAAATAGTTCAGTTCGAATATCGAACCTAGGAAAAAAGTTTGAAACTAATTTGTCGAAAAACGATAAAAAGAAATGGAAAAATATGGAATCCTTCTTTACTTAGACTTGAAATTATGTTTAAGAGGCACCTACTTAATACATTTTTATGCAAATATACATAATTAATAAAAAATGGTAATTTATATTATTGTATTGTTTTTTTTTTTTTTATGAAGTTCGGTTCGGGTTCGGTTCGACCTCAAACATCTGGGTTCGTAACATCACTAAGTGCAATATTATAACAGGACTCGGTAGGCCAATCGCGTTACGATTATTGCGCGTAATGTGTACATATAATTACAGGTACACGCGTTAACGATATAATAATTATTGTCGTAGAGACATAATTTTGCCGGATAATGTTACACGCGCGGAGTCGTTTAGAAGTCGTTTTTAACGGAAATTTCGTAAACAAGTATACGTAAGTACCGTATTATATTTGGTATTTCTGTGGAATTTGACGAGAACGTTCCGGAGAAAAGCTGGTCAAAACGTCCCATTGAATATTTCATAATATAAAATATTTGAACAAATAATGTATATTATTATATTTTAACATGACCAAATAGTATAGGTATTATCACAGTTGACACATATTTTCCCCGCGTGTAACGGGCTAATATTATTACTAGTCATTTACTAGTAAATTTATACCGGGAGGTAAAAATCACCCGGTATGTATTTATGTATTAGGTATATATTTAATATTTAGTAAAATGAAATAATACGAATTATAAATATAAAATTATCATAATATGATGTCAAGTATTGAAGCTAAACAAAACGGTAAAATATATAGGTATTAATATATATATTATTTACTTAGTAAGTATATAGTGAACTATTGTTTTAAACACACGACCGAAGAAATCCACTGAGTTTGAACACATCCGGTTTTATAAATATAATATAACATATATATATATAATATTATATATATTTCGCAATATTATATTCTTATATCGGGGGTCGGCTGCGGTCGAGTAAAGAGGTTACCCGGTAGTTCGACTCCCAGGCAGCAAACCAGGTAGCAAACGAGATTTTTCTCGCCCATGGCATCTGATCTCCGATGCAAGCCAGCCATAATTATTACCCGTCCAATAATTCGGTAGCAAATGTTTTCGTAACTATACGCCAAGAATTAAGTTCGACTCCCCTAACAAGGGTGCAAACATAAGCACGTTATAATTTGGAAAATAAAGCTGTTAAAATATATACGAGTACATATAATAAAATAAAAATTCAGTAAAATTCAATATCTGCAATGCACAAATTTAGATGTTTTCTAATTCTAAATTTTTACTGCGTATCGCTTCCATAATAATGGCGACATTCCTTGGTATTGCTCCAGGTCTCCAATTTGGATTGATCTGAAAAAAAAGTTGTTCAAATTTATAAGATATCTATATATAACATATAAATTCTACAATATATTAATTATGTATTATTGTTGTTATATCTAATGAGTTAAGAGGATGACGCACACCCTATTTTTAAGTGGTTCTCTTTAGGCATTTTTCTAGACATTTTAAGAAAAAAAAAAAAAACTAACAATTATAAACTATTTTAAGAGGACGTGATACCCCTGGCTGCTAGTGCAAAAACATTCACAAAATTATCCTTTTTGTAATATAATGCCTTTAAAAAATTAAAAAAAAAATAAAATGATTTTTGAATGTTCGATTATTTACTAAACATTTAGTTTATTGAAAAGTCGATATGACATTCTATTCAAAATCTTTTCGACTTTTGATTTTATAATAGGTGTTTTCGCACTTAAATCATTAGGGAACGATTAATCGTAATTTCGCGAAGGCCATATGTTTTCAACAAATATCGCAATTACACAACAATAAAAATATACTAAAATATATTCATATTGTGGGATTTTTCTTAAAATTTCCTAAAAATTGTCTACACAAAACCACTTAAAATTGAGAGTATGAAATCCTCTTAATATTAAGTATTATAATATAATATAATACTATATTCTATGTCGAAAAACACCGCTGAAAACGGTCCGAGTAACATCGAAAATCAAAGGCATAAAATATATATTAGGTATACTAGCATGAATATCCCAAAAATCCAAACGAATAAATGTACAATATGTATATTTGGTGATGTGTATTTTTATTCAATTTTTTTTTTGTGAAAATTGTCGAAAAGTTTAAAAGCAAGTGTACTTTTATCGTTAATTACTTTATTATTACGTTATCATTAAATACTTTCGGTTATATTTAATGATAAAAGTACAGATATTTTAAACTTTAATTTCAACAAGTTAAAAATTATCATTTCAGGAATATCATGTGCACGATCGTGGAACACAATTAATAATGGTGAAATACAAAGAGTAAGTATAACTTAAACGTTCGTGGAACATCACGAACAGTATTATACGACCGTTGAAAATTTCAGTGAAATTCGATTTCGAGCCAAATTACGTCTCTATATAGATACGCTTAAAAATTAAAATTTAAAATTCGTTAAAATCGTCTAATATAATATACCTAGCTAATACTGATGCATCGGTTGATGTTTTTTATTTTTACTTTCCGGTCTGTTCGGACCGACCACAGCCCCAGCCCCCAATCGACCGGCACGTCACGACGGGGTTGGGTGCACAACACCCGTGGCCGCCAGTTCACGCCGCGGGATAGGGCCGCGGGATCGACCAGAGCTATGTATGTATACTGGCGGTCAACGCGTCCACAGAACATAACAGAAGCGACACGGACTGATAACGTGGGTACCAGTGGGGTGTAACTCCATAGGACAGATCTGATACAACGTTTAAGACAAGCGGCATACCAATGTAACAAGAATTCCCAATATTCTTTAAATATGGCTACACTGATATTTCAACTCGCTTCAATTTGTAATTTGTATACAACAGCAGCAGTCATTTTTCTATCAGCATAAATCGCATTCTAGTTCTACTGAGTGGTTCATATATTTGTGCATTTTATATTCAATTTGAGTTTTATTTGTCGTATATTTTGAATAGTATGTTTATTATTTGTTTTATTCAATAATAAATATGCCTTCCAACCATTGTGTTGTTATCGGATGTGATTCATTGTATAAGGATAAACATACA